>BJCO01362816.1:0-25137 GCA_018326465.1 Flaveria floridana
CCTCTGGAAACACCTCTGGAAAGTTACGAACCACTAGAATATCCTCCATCTTCCTTTCCTCTTGTTGCTTATCAGTCACCAAGGCCAATATAGCTAGTCGACCTTTACGTAGCATCTTCTGCTCTTTCATGATTGATATGATGCCTATCACAACACCACTCCTTTTGCCCTTGACTGAAATAATTTCGCGCTTGACCGAAATAATTTCACGATCCTTAAGAGGAATGCATACAATCTTCTCATGTCACACTACCTCTGCCTGCTTCCCGGATAGCCAATCCATTCCCACAACCACATCAAAGCTCCCGAGTGTAATGGGCATAAGATCTATGTTAAAAAATGTCCGGCCAGTTCTATCTTACAAACCTTGTGAATGTGCGTGAGGTGAATTTGTTTACCATCAGCTAACTCTACGGTATAGGTGAAATCCAAGGTAGAAGGCATATCATTCATAAGGTTATTGAAATTAGTGGAAATAAAGCTCTTATCGGCTCCAGTGTCAAATAATACAGTAGCATATCGACCATTTATAGGGAATTTACCAGTAACTATAGTAGGATCGTTTAGAGCCTCACATGAACCGATGATGAACGCTCTCCCTTTGGCTCCACCATTGTTGCCACCATTGTTTCCACCATTTCCAGCATTGTTGTTGTTGTTTCCATTATTCCTAGTGTCATTTCCATTCTTCTTCAAATGAGGGCAGTTCCTTTTGTAGTGACCCTCTTTCCCGCCATCAAAACAACCCTCGGGTGTTTTTTGTGGTTGTTATGGCTTTTCCATCATCTCACCACGGCAGTCCATCGTCGCGTGTCCCAACTTTCCACACCTTTGGCACTTGAAGTTATCACACCTGCCGGTGTGATGGTAATTACAACGGTTACACTTGGGATACCTCCCTACGTATCATCCTGGTCCTTGGTTGGTGGTGGTGGTTTGATTGAAACCTCAGCTGTTGTTGAACTTCCTCGGTTGTTGTTGTTGTTGGTTACTTGAAGTTGATCCCTTGTTGCTCGAACCATCCTATTGGCGTTTGTGGTCTGGTACACCTATCACCGCAGGTACACTCCCCACCGTACCCTGTTTAGGTAGTTTTCTCTGTTCCACTGCCTGGTCGGTCAACCTGTGAGCCAACCGTATCGGCTGCTGTATTATGGTGGGGTTGGAGGCAGTAACCATACTTTGGATCTTCGGGACCAGTCCACACAAGTACATTTTAATCCTTTTGTGCATCGGGGTCACCACCTCGAGGCACAATGTTACCAGCTCGTGAGACCTGGTAGTATAGGCCTCAATCTCTGAACCTTGCATTTTCAACTGTCATAACTTTATTTCTAGCTTTTGAATCTCATCCCTAGGGTAGTATTCCTCAGTCATCATTGTTTTAAATTCAACCCAGGGTAGATCATTAGCCATTACATGACCCAGCATCTTCACTTGGGCATTCCACCAAGAGAGTGTTGCGCCTTCAAGTGTTCTAGTTGCATATTTCACCTGATCAGTTGGCGGGCAGTTGCATTGGTGAAGAAAGATTCACTATTCTCAAACCACCTTACTAATCCTACAGCCCCTTCAGCTCCACTGTAGGTGTGAGGCTTACAATCCATGAAGGATTTGTAAGTACATGGTGGGGCTCATGTTTCAACAAATCAAAATTATTTAGTTTAATGGTTTAAACAAGCAACTAGAGTGTTTGTCAAGTCACTTGTATCATTTACCTGCTGGCTGTGCAGCAGGCACTTGTGCAGCATGCACTGCAGCCACTGCCGCCTACCCATGCTCATTGATCAGAGCAGTCAGTTCTGGGGGGTCATGTTAACCGCTCCCGTGCCGCACCCACGTCCAGCGCCACATCCAGCGCCACATCCAGCACCACATCCATGACCACGTCCTCTACCACCGGCTTCCATTTTCACTTTACATTCACAAACACAAAAATGAGCAACATGTAACATATTCATCTCATTAAAGCATAATAAATAGTAAGAAAAGAAAGCATTTCATCAACCACAATATTTATAACCAAAATAATAACCAAAATAATAACCAAAGATAAATAAATTGTAACTATTTCATAAAATATTCAATTGGTGTCAAAATTTTTAGTTTTTCAGTTGGGTGGGAAACAACCCTTCCCACATAGGTTCTCAAAAGCAAACACTACGTAGTCTAAGTCAAATGAAAGTGAGAATCAGTCTAGGACATTGAATCCATCACTGTCTTCCTCCATCTCTTCAGGCTCTTCCTCGTCCGGAGCTTCCTCCGGTTCTTCTTCAGCCTCTTCTTCCTGTTCAGGCTCCGCCTCAGGTTCCACAACTATGTGCATCATTACGAACTATGCCTCCAAGGCAGCACCCCGTGTTCATGTATGGTGTCATATCTAGTCTCCAATCAGTGGATCGTCTGAGTCATCCTATCAGTCAAAGTGCATTAATGTTGATAGCACTTATATCGTAAATCTTTCACCTCAGCCATTTCCTTCCTCGTCTCTCGCATCTGATATCGTAGTTCAGCGACCAGCTCTGTAAGCCACTAAGTGCGTCGTTTTTCTGTGTCTAATGCTACAACTAGAGCTGCAATTACTTGTTCATTAGGTTGTTCTGGTGGAGAGGGAAGGTGTAGATTGCTCAGAACTTTCCTAGTCCTTGGTTTCTTAGTAGGCACGCGCTCCCTATATATCATGTGGTCCACATAATCTAGATAATAGCTCCAATCCCGTGGAGCATCACGTTCTATCAGTACGAACCGTTGATCCTAATTTATCTCTTTGGGAGGGTAGTCAAATCGAGGCCACTCAGGTGTTCGGTCGGGTACAGGAGGAGGAGGAGGGGAATCAGAATGTGAAGGTGAATCAGAACCTACAGGTCTATTACTCGCAGCTTGTGAGGATGATGCCATATTGCAGGGTATGCGATGTGTATGTCAATGAATATACAGTAAGGGAATAAGTAACGAGTAACTAACTGACTGTGTGCGGTTATAGACTAGTGTGTATACAACCTAGTTCCTTATAACCAATGACTCTGATACCAATCTATCACATCCTCAAAATCCACATGTGGGGTTTTATCACGAGACGTGTGAACAAACCAGGATTCCAGTCATTAGTTACTCAGAATGATAAATATGCAACATATAAATAAATCAAAGTTTGTAACTTTTAAACATTTGCGGAAGCGTTTTACAAGTTAAACTCAAAGTACTGAAAATGTAAATTAGCGAAACACACGCCAAACCATAAAGTAACCAAAGTAAACAATTCAAAATACTAATATTATTAGTTTTAAGAATGCATATGAGACCCGTGCGTGCACCTACGGCTACAATCAACCTCGACCTGAGAATAGCATACTAAAATATAAACACAATGGTTGGTGAGTTTAAGAGTTTGTGTTAAATCAAATCAGTAACAATTAAATAAACATAAGTAATGTACTGAAACAGAAAGCTAGTCTAATTTCACAAGTAGTAAGTATAGTGATTTCGCGATCGAAGCTGACATGTGTTTCGTTTGTTTGCCTCCTATCACAACCTACCAAGTTGTGATGATGTTTATGTCTAGGAAAATATTGCACCCGTTTGACCTCGAGTCACACAGGTGGGGCTTGTCAGGCCTAGTAGTACTACCCAACATTTTCCGCTTGTTACAAATATTAACGATACGAAAGTGGAGGACTTTCATGGCATTGCTACACTACCTTATACTAGCACAACTTATCTATAAAAGCGTTTGTAAAAGAAAACAATATGCTATCTCCCCCAAAAAGGAAGTAAGTAAACAGTAGGGCATGAACTCACCTGATGCGCAACGAACAACACATGTAAGCATATAGAGAGTGAGAAGACAACCCTTCAAATGTTACCTAGATTACGTGAGTTTGTAAGTATACTAGAGTAGAATAGTTGAATAGAACCTAAGTGCTTAAGATAGCACATTGACCTATGTGGTTTAGAAAGAAGACATAGTTGACCCATTGACCCGTTGGTGACATATTAGTTTTAATCTCATTTAAGTGTAACAATGCATCATACATGATAATCATACAAATAGCTCACGCATATCACATCCTTAACTCTTGTTCCTATAACATCCTTATACTACTTCAGTTTAGCATAATCACATTGATAAATAAGATTCATACTTAACCAACATTCATAACAATGATCAATCACAATCCCAACATGACTTCCTAATCATACACCATAATCCATGTTGTACATCTTAAGTCTCATCAAAATCATCATTCGTCATACACATAGTTGGTATAAAACATCATACTTGTATTCTTGCACATTTTCCAAGAAACCTAGGTTTTTCCAACTAGTTCATCAACCATCCAATTAACCCAACTAACACAATCCAACACATTAGACATCATCAATAAACATTCTAACATGATCCTAGCATCATAAACATGTCATCTCATAATATCCTAATGATTTTCCAAATTAAAGTTTCCCTTTTGGGAAAGTTATATCCCAAGGTCAATCTAACACTCAATTCTTTCATGAATTCATCAACAACATACCTAAACAAGTCCATGATAACATCTAGACATGACCAACATCATCCAATCATCATAATTCACAAATCTCATATCCAAAAGTTTCTACTAATGGCAGGGTATGAGCTACATGATCAATTCATGGATTTCTTGCATAATATTCATAATCCAACGTTCATACAACATCATTAGCATCATTAACATCGTAACATCATCAATCCTTCATCAATTCCTCAATTCTATGCACAAAAGTTACTATTATTAGTAAGGTATGAACTACACATCAAAATCATGGATTTCTTGCACAATGACCCTAGATTATCATTCATACAATCTAACTAACATCATATCATCATCAAATCATCATCAATTTCATCTTTTCTGCACTAGTTTAAAATTAGGGTTCTATCAAAATCAAAAACTATGAAAACAATGAAAATCTAACCTTTTAAACGTGTAGAAATCAAGATTGGAACTTGCTAACACCTTAGAATGCTTGAACTAGAACAAAATCGATTTGTATGTGTGTGCTATTGATCAAAATCGCAAGATGAGAGGGGGAGGGGGCTCGGCCGCGATTTGGGGTGGGGGTGGGGGGATTAGGGTTTGATTTTGTTAAATTCAATTTAATTAGAATTACCCATTTGATCCCTCCTTTACCATGTTTTCTTAAAATTAACCCTTTTAACACTTTTTAATTGGTTTTAACTTCTAAACTCATATATTATTATTCAACAATAAACTGATATTAAACTCATATATCAGTTAGTATTATAAACTGGTTTTTATCTCCCTTCAAATCAAAGTATTAATAATTCATGTATTTTATGATCAATAGGTTTTTGGTTTGGATGATCAATGAATAATGCAAACGGAAGATTAGTATGTGATATTGGGGGTGAATTTGTAGATATTCAATGTTTGTATGAACTACTGGGAGTAAGGTTTGCTCTTTCCAAGTTTTGTTATTTTTGGTTTGTGGTGGTGACTGCAACATGTAAAATAGAGCACCCTTACATTAGAGTTTCAGAAAATATGTTACTACTCTTTAGTTTTGACTTTTTGTAACATTTTGTTTTGTTGTTCAATTAGATTATGTTTCGGTTAACATAATAGACGATCCTATTATATTCCATTCAATTAATACTACAATAAGTACTTTTTCATGTAACATTGCAGTGACTCTTTAACTTTTTGTCTATTTTGAATCATATTAATACATGAACTAATTGTAATTACTATTTTAATGCATGTGCAGTTTTTTTTGTTAGGGAATTGTGTTTAGGGAAATTTAAAGCTTTATGTGATATATGATGCAAAAACTTTACCTTTCTTACAAAGAATTTGATATGTCTGATCATATATGATTTTATTTATGCTTAAAATAATCATTGACAAAATATGTTTGCTGTTTCTTATATCTACAATATCAGTTTTAGTTTAGATTTAGTTAAGCATTCTTTATACTGATGATGTTTTTGTTTTGTTTTGCCAAATCCATGTTTCTGTTTGTGTACATTTAAAGGGTGTGTTTAGATGAGATCTTTACGGAAAGCCTTATCTAGGCATGCATATCCCTTCCTATATTTTATCCAAAAGTTAGATTATTATTAAAATAATATTTTATTTGTAATCATATTTTAACTTGAAATTATTTTGGTCAATCAACCGACTTGACCACCCATTTTGTAATATCTATCATGAATGTCAAGAAGTTACTATACGGGAGATGCATTAGTTGTATATCGAACTGATTAAATTCTAGGTTTCAGATGGGTGGGTTCATATTGATTACCATGTGCTTCCAACCAAAAAGAATGTACACAAGCCCTCCTTTATAGCACACTGGCATAAATAGTAGTAGCATTATGATTCAAGTAATAACTTCTCAACTAATTATTTTTTTGCCGACACCAAAAGCTCATATAAAGTCATGGGAGACTCTAAGGGTAAGTTACATACATCAACCAACTTTGTGTCATGCATGTTCATCATGCATTCAGTCTATATGTTATCATCTTTCTTTACGCAAGTTGATACATTTGAGTTAATTTGTGGTAGTGTGCATATAATGGTATGCCTTCACATGAGTTATTATTTTTGTGAAACTAAATATTGATATGTCCATAATTTTGGCATATGTTTTGGTTCTGGTGGATTTAGAGATCGCAATGTAAAGGGCGTGATACTATCTGTCAAGTATGTACGAGCTAATAAGGTTCCATATCTTCCATCAACTATTACATAATAAAGTTTGTTATATTTTGGTGCAATAAACCTTTTTTTGGTTCTAATTAACTTACAGTAGGCTTATACATAAACACTAAATACTATTCCATTCCATTTTGCTATTATGTTACATTAGTTTTTTTCTTGATCATTAGCGGGTCAACATGGGTGAATTTGAGAATGGGTCGGGTCGTCAAGCAATATATAACTTCAAGGGACATTTATTACGTAATTTAAGTTGTATATGTTGGATTTAAATAATATACGGGTTCGATTAATTAAGTTGCCAATTGAGTTATGACCCATAAAAGTTACACCTTGGGCAACGAACATTAAAGTACACTTAATTTGATTAAGTGACGTTTATAAACTTTAACGGGTTTAATAATTTATAAAAGTTATAAATTATTTAATTAAAACATTTAATCGTTAAACGTTATAAATTGCAGGTTTTGGTTTAAAAGTGGGCTAATAATTAATCCCACCGGGCCCGAGGTCCTCTAGGATTAATTAAAATAAATAGGACAATTAGGGTATAACCCTATTAATATATTTTGCCTTCACTGCAATCTCAAGATTGCTCCACTAACAGCCGCAACAAAACAAAAGGAAAACATATAAATCCTTTGGTTTGGGTTTTTGATTGAGGTACACAACAAAAACATTCACAACCGCCGCCTCTCTTGTTTTTGCCGGCGACCACCATTGAACAACCACCACCAGCAGCGCTTATTGTTGTTGCGTTGTTGTGTACCACATACAAGGCCAAGATTTTAGTTGTTCCTCTTGTAGCCGTGACCGAGTACCCGAGTTCGTAATTATTCGTAAGTCTAGCAATAGTTCGTTGAACCCTCGGTGTCTCAAATGGTTAATCATTAACTACAAAGGTAAGTCATATCTCATCAGTAAGTTAAATATTAATTTGAATTTGCATCGTTTGTAACAAAATCCTGTCGGGCTCACTCTGGTATTTTATTATTACTCCATTGCATTATATATTATTAGTGTGATTAATAAGTTATTAAAATTGTTTTGATAAAATAAACCTAACCAAGATACCACTGAACTCAACAGTGGTATCAGAGCCACGCTTAAAACATGCAAATCAGATCCAGTCTATTAACCAATTATAGATCACAAACTTTAAAATTATTTAAAGTTTCTGATTTATATTATTTTGGGCAACTTATTTACTTTGGTTAAATATTCATTAACCAAAAGATTGTCCGTATTATTTTGATTGATGGCTTAAAGTTGTCATAGATTAGGGTTTTCTATTATTTTATATTTCTTTTGTAATTGTCATATGTGAAGACCCGAAGCTAAAACTGGAGACAAGACAAATCAAGGAGTCAGTGGGAGCCCATCAAGACAACTAGATGCACTTAGGTCCATCCTTGTGGTTATTTTGTGTTTTGACCCCGTGTCCTTGTTTGATCTTGCTACCTGGCTTTAGAGAAATCAAACAATCTTAGTCATTAGATTTACATATTACTTTGCTATTATGGTTGCTTTATTTTATAATTATTGTAACATCCAACATAATATCAAACTAATTAAAAATATTTTTCACGATCAAAATATATAACAAGTTTTAAACTTATTTTTACAACTTGTTAAAATATTAAAACAAATTGTTTATTTTAAAAGGGATAACCGGATAAGTCTTCAAATTCAAAATTAGTTTGAATTTCAAAACTTAAAACTTGATAATTTTAAATTAAAATTAATTATCTTTTTAAAAGGATAACTAAATAAGTTTCCAAGTTTAAAATTAGTTTAAATTTCAAAACTTAATACTTAATAATCTAAAATTATCAACTTAATATTGTTTGTCCATCTCGTGATAAACCTAGTTTTAATAGGGTATTAAAATATTAGAGGGTTCGTCATTTATTATCATGAACTAAATATTATAAAACATGTTTCTAAAACGCACGTATGACTTAATTATATGTTCTGTTTGACCCTATTCGGTAAACGCTAAAATTGGATCCTATAAATAAAAACCAATAGTCTATGCCACCCTACTATAAGGAACACTTGAAACATTAAGGAAACATCAGTGTTTGGAGCCACAACACCACACTTGATATGTAGTTTATTCTTTCAAGGTGCAAGGGTTTCGTTGACACATCCGACCCTTCCACACGTACCTGTTTTAGGATGAGTATTATATTTCTCTCTTGTTACGTGCCACAGCTGTCTAGAGAGAAATGTGGACATAGATGAGGCTAAATATATCAATGCATTGACAAATGTTGTCATTGCGGCCTCATACCCGAGAGTTGTGCAATTTTCACAATTGATAAGAATTGTCAGTCTGCCTAATCACTTACTAATGTTATGTGCCCCAGCTGCCTTTAGTAACTAAGCAAGCCAGATTCTCATTCCTTATTTAAAATTATTGTAAATGGGTCATTAATTAAAATAAGGAAATAATACATCAAAAATACTGATTAATTTGTTTCTGCTTATTTAAACAGATGTCTTCAGAAACCAACAACTCCTTCATTCTCAAGTGTATTCTTGAAAAAGAGAAACTTGATAACACCAACTTTCTCGCATGGCACCGTAATCTGAGAATTGTTCTCAAGATGGCAAAAAGGCTCTATGTTTTAGATAGTGCTGTTCCCAATGAGCCTGAAAACATTAAGATCGCTGCCCGTAGAACTTGGGAAAATTTTAAGGAGGATGCTGATGAGGTAGCCTGCCTTATGCTAGCCACCATGTCCCTTGATCTCCAGAAGAACATGGAGGACATGACTACATTTGACATGATTGAGAAACTTAAAGGCATGTTTTAGAAACAAGCCCAACAAGAGCGCTATGATAACATGAAGCAGCTGATATCCTGTAAAATGTAAGAAGGCTCGCCTGTTAGTGACCATGTGCTAAAAATGAAAGGGTACATCGACCAAATGCCAAACTTGGTTTATCCTATGCAGGATGAATTGACAGCATATGTCATTTTGAACTCCTTGCCTAGTTCTTATGACCAGTTCATCATGAACTTTAATATGAATGCATAGGTTAAGAGTGTAGCTGAGCTACATGGTATGCTCAAAACTGCTGAGTAAAATATACCAGGTAAAGCCAGTCAAATGTTGATGGTCTAATCTACTTGTGTTAGGAAGCCAGACCCCAAGAAGAAACTTATAACAGTAAGGGTAAAGGTAAAGTTGTTACTACCAAGCCTGCCACCACCAACAAACAGTTGGCTAGAAACAAAGCAACACCCCCTCCTGAGGAGCGACACTGCTTTGAATGCAATAAGATAGGGCACTGGAGACGTAACTGTCCTGACTATCTAGCCAAGCTAAAGGCGAAGAAGGCCAATGGTGAAGGCTCTTCTTCAGGTATTCTGATTTATGTTATTGATACTTTTCACTATTTCCAGCAACACATGGGTATTTGATACTGGATGTGGTTACCATATTATTAATGTCTTGTAGGAGCCTGAAAAGTGAAAGAAACTGAAACAAGGCGACATGGAGCTCATTGTTGGTGATGGGAAAAGAGTACCAGTTCTTGCAACTAGAACATATTATACTTCTTGTCCATCTAGCCTTGTAATTATTTTAGATAATTATTTGTTTGCTCCTGATTTGACCTGAAACATTATTTCAGTGTCTTTCTGTTTGAACAAGGATTCAAGTATGTGTTTAATAATTCTTCTATTTCTGCCTACTTGAATGATGTCTTTTATTTTGAGGCTAAACCTCGAAGTGGTATTTATGACATTGATATTCAAACAAATAATAACATATATAATCTTACTAAACGTATCAAATCTGGAATTAACGATATGTTTCTATGGCATTGTAGACTTGGCCACATAAGCAAGGCTCGTGTGAAAAGGCTTCAGTCCGAAGGAATTCTTGAATCCACAGGACATGAATCATTTGATGAATGCGAATCTTGCTTAGCTGGCAAACTCACAAAGGATCCGTTCACCCATGTTGGTGAACGGCCAAGGATCTGTTAGAACTTATACATTCTGATGTATGTAGTCCTTTCAGAACCATGTCTAGAAATCATAAAAGATACTTAGTTACATTTATTGACGATTATAGTCGATACGCCTATGTCTACCTTATAAAGCATAGACATGACACCTTTGAAAAGTTCAAAGAGTTTCAAAAAAAAGTGGAAAACCAACTTGGTAAGACTCTCAAAGTAGTTCGATCAGATCGAGGTGAAGAATACCTAAGCCAAGAGTTCACTAATCATCTAAAGGAACGTGGAATTGTTTCACAGTTCACACCACCCGGCACACCCCCACTTAATGGCTTGAGTGAGAGGAGAAATCGAACCTTACTTAATATGGTTAGATCAATGATGTGTAGAACTAACTTACCTCACTTTTTGGAGTTAAGCTCTTGTGACCGCCGCCTGTCTTGTCAATCTGGCACCGACTAAGAAGGTAGACAAAACTCCATATGAGATATGGCATGGGTCTAAACCCAATTTGTCTTACCTTAGAGTATGGGGATGTGATGCTTATGTCACTAGCGAGTCTGATGACAAGATAGATCCTCGAGGCGAAAAAGTTATTTTCATCGGATACTATAACAGAAGCGGATATTACTTTTACCATCCTGATGCAAATATGATTTCCATTAAAAGGAAGGCATAGTTTCTCGAGAAAGAGTTTCTTGATCGAGGAACTGGGAGTAATATTATGGATCCTGAAGAAATTCGAGAACCACAAACAAACGTTGAAGTAGTCAGTGCATCTGAACAACAACAAATTGTTGCAGATTCAGACATAAACACAAGTGCTCGTAGAATTAGCAGAACTCGCAAAGAACCTAACAGATATCTTTGGAATCTAGAGGGTCCCGAGGTTCTGGTAGCAGCTGATTCTAGTGATGAACTAACTAACTACAAATCTGCTATCTCAGATCTAGAATCAGCAAAATGGCTAGATGCCAGGAATGCCGAGATGCAATCCATGTAAGACAATCAAATCTGGGACTTGGTTGAGCTACTTCCCGGTTCACGGGCAGTAGGGAGCAAGTGGATTTTCAAGAGAAAAACCGACATACATGGAAATGTACACATCTATAAAGCATGGCTAGTAGCGAAAGGTTGCACTCAAACTCAAGGTGTTCAATATGATGAAACTTTCTCACCCATTTCTATGATCAAATCGATCAGGATATTGCTTGCATAGCCGCGTACTATGATTACGAGATATGGCAAATGGATGTCAAAACTGCTTTTCTAAATGGACATCTCTCTGAGGATGTCTATATGGTTCAGCCTGATGGTTTTGTCAATCCTTAATATCCAAATAAGGTGTGCAAACTGAATAAGTCTATTTATGGATTTCAATAGGCATCCCGTAGCTAGAATCTTCATTTTGTACAGAGAATCACCGAATTTGGTTTTGTCAAAAGTGAAGATGAGCCTTGTGTTTACAGAAAGGCTAGTGGGAGCATTATATCATTCCTCATATTATATGTGGATGATATACTGATCATTGGAAACAATATCCTAATGCTTAACGAAGTTAAAAAATGGTTGGGAGTTTGCTTTGAAATGAAAGATCATGGAGAAGCTGCTTACATTCTAGGATCAAGATCTATAGGGATAGATCAAGGTGGCTTCTAGGGCTTAGTCAAAGCACATACATAGACAAAATGATGACACGCTTCAAGATGGAAAATTCCAAGAAAGAAGGTGTTCCAATGACTAAAGGTACTGTGTTGAACAAATCGCAATCTCCTTCAATAGACATTGATATTAAGCGAATGGAAAAGGTTCCATATGCTTTAGTGATTGGTTCTATCATGTATGCTAAGTTGTGCACTAGACCTGACGTCTCGTATGCTTTAAGAACATTCTGAAGTACTTGTGTCTCAAACATTTAATCGTTCCATATGCTTTTGTTGAACCCTCGGTGTCTCAAACATTTAATCATTAATCACAAAGGTATATTATATCTCATCAGTAGGTTAAATATTAATCTGAATTTGCATCGTTTGTAACCAAATTCTATCAGGTTCACTCTGGTATTTTATTATTACTCCACTGCATTATATATTATTAATGTGATTAATAAGTTATTAAAATTGTTTTGATAAAATAAAGCTAACCAAGATACTATTGAACTCAACAGTATATAAAATTAACCTTTTAAATCCAAGCAAGAAACAATACGAATGAAGACGTGAATGGGTTTTGTATATACATGATTTTGGTAGGACTCTAAAGTATTTCGCATGTCTATGATGCGTCTTGTGATAAAACCTTATTTGTAAAATCCTATCCGGCGCAATAAAAATTAGTTTTTCATATACATCGTAGCAACATGATTGATTACAAATAAAGTCAAGTTTGATTTTACTCCTTGAACTTTGTTAAAAATAACTATTTTTTTTCTAAAAGATTAAAAATATCAATTTACCTTCAAAAGTTTCTTAGTTGTTTCAATTTTAGTTTAAAATTTTCATTAGTTGTAATAAAACTTTTGGAGTGAAATTAAAACAACATATGAAAATTTTGAAGGTAAATTGATGTGTTTAATCTTTTTGATGAAAATTATTACTTTTATAAAACGTTAAGAAGTAAAATTAAAATTCACTCTTAAAAAAATTATTTTGGTTGTGCACACACATTAAAGTTTATGTTCTTTTGACCTTTGTTTACTTTTATAGATGACTTTTTTTTTTCTTTTAATGTTCTTACCTGCTATTGTTTATGTTTTTTTTGTTTCCAAATAGATTTCTTCATGAAGGCTTTCCTCACACTGTTTCTTTATCAAGTATGTTTTTCTCCATGCAAGTGATTTGCATTGTGGGATGTCACAGTGCTACTCATATGGTGGACATATAAAACAACAATGACGGCGTTTCTTAACTGCTAAACTCTTATTTTTGTAATAAAATATTTTATATATGTGTTTATGTTAAATTGTATGTACTAACCTTTTGTATGTGATTATGTTTATTTATGCTATATTATTTTGTAATACCCATATTTTTCAATGCAATGCGCGAGAAACGTTACTAGCTATTGATCAACATATTAGAAAAAAAATGTTTGTAGTAATCCCTTAACTTTCTAACGATGACATGTTTCCATTCAAATTGAAAAAAAAAAAATTCAATAGAAGTACTATATAGTATATCATGACGTAATTGATATGTTAACAGGAAAAGGAGTATTGTGATGTAAATTGTCGCCACCGTCGCATTGCGCGGGTTTTCTACTAGTACAAATATAAAGGATGGAAAGTGTGATTTACTCAAAAGTAAAAGAGCTGAAAGAAAATTAACAAAAAGAAGAATAAAAAGAAAAAAATTAAAGAAAGAAAATAAAAAGTATAGCATAATTTTATGTTTCAAAGTTTGAACAAAATGAAAAAGTAAAGAGTTTGTGTTTACTTTCTTTTATTTCCATTTCATTCCAATTGAAATGGATTCAAAATTATATTAATTGCTTTTACGTTTTGTTGATTAATCCTTTATTAGTTGAAATAATTAATTCGTTGTTAATTGAAACCAACTTTAATGTTGTAGTCAAGTCAGAACCACTACTTTAATACATGTACTTATTTTAAAGGCCAATACATGCATTTATAAAGTAAAAAATGATGAAGTGTACAAGAGAAGGGTGTTACATATGATGTAGTATTTTGATTTCAAACACTCTACTTTCTCAACAGTTTGTATTTAGATAATCTAATAGCATATGTATTATTATAAATTATTATCATATCAAGTAGATGAACTCTTTGTCAAACTGTGTATAAATTTATTATACTACTTATCTACTGAATACTTTTACTTGTCTATTAAAATAATTGATATTTGTAGTATAAACACCACCTTGATATATATAAAAAAATATAACTCTTGTATGCACTTTCAGAAGTTATACATTTGTCTTTCTTTTTCTTGCAATTCTTTCTAAAGTTCTTAAGATATAACACTAATCTTGTGTAGTTATATAATAACATGTTATCAACACAAGAGCTCTTATACTTTAATAAAAAATCAATAAAGCATAAAGTAATCCATTATTTAAGATAATCACTCCATTAGTAATAATATATAATATATTATACGAAAAAGATAACTAAGATAAATGTAGTAAGTATATCTTATTATGAACATCTTGATAACCATGAGACTACTACTAATATTTCTTTTATTTCAACAAACTTTTACTTATGCATCTAACCTAGTATTTATGCGTATAACTTTTATTGACGTATCTAACTTTTAGTTATGCAACTAACATTTACTTATGTAACTAACATTTACTTATGTAACTAATATTTACTTACGCATCTAACTTTTACTTAATTTTTAATTATACAACCAACATTTCCTTTTATGTCAACTAACTTTACCTACACAACTAAAGTTTTAATTATGGTTATAAACGTTTATTCGTACTAACATCTTATTTTTATCCTAACTTTTCATTCTTATTCTACTTTTTTTTATTAACAAAATTCATTTTTTATAACATAATCTTAAAATTATACATATTATTTAAAATTACTCTCAATGAAAACACACACATGGTGGTTACATACCCGTCATAAATGGTTATATAGTCACTGTAAATGATTACATAGCCGTTGCAAACGGTAATAATCTAAACTATAAATTGATCACTATCATTCAATTTTTGTTTACAATAAATAGATTACTTCTTTTCTTAAGTTTATCTAAGGCCATTTGCAAAGATAATCCACCCAGTTTTAGTACCGACAATTATCATGCTCATTTTAATTATCACCCCCATTGTTGAATTCTCACCTGAAGAATTTAAAATTTTCTTATTTTTATATTTGTTTATAGCTCTATCACTCTTTGTATAGCAATGTTTATTGATATATATGGATTCTAATAATTATCTTATTATTTGGTTAGTTTTTGTTTAAGAAAAACAAAAATGTCGAACATTGCAAAAATTAAATTCCAGACTCTTAATATACGTGGAGAAAATTATATGCTTTGGACGACTCAGGTAAAAAGACATATTAAATCCATGGGTGTCTTAAAAAACTATACAAAGGAAAACACTTGCTTGGAACAAGACAAAGCAAAAGCTGATGTCTTTTTGCATAAAGACATTGATGAAATGCTACAGTTTGAATGCTCAAATTGTAAATACATGATAAAACATTATTATTTTAGTTGTATCAAAAAAACTTGACAATTACAATCATTGTCTCAAAATCTAGAATGCCAGACTCGGATCGTTCCAGTAACTATCTCATGTATGCCTACACTCCTCATCTACATCATTAGCTGCCAGCTATAATAAAATACCTTTTCATATATTTTTAACATTTACATTTAGTGCGTAATCATTCATCATTACATACATATCATCATATTCGTTTCTTATCATTTGTTTCGTTCATTTCGTACATTTCAAACTTTCATTATTATCTTTCACTTTCATCTAAACCAATATCGCATGCTACACCCCAAGCATTATGCATAAAGCTGGTACTGGGCCGAAGTCTAATAATAGACCCCAAAGATTATGCACGAAGCTGACTCCAGTATCAGGGCAAGCGACAAGGGACCTGTTTCATACTTTCGGCCAATCTCAAGGATTAGACCCCTGTATTCATAGGCTAGCTAGGCCCCATACAGTTATGCTAACAACACACGGTTGAGAACCTCCATTCATTTTGCTTGCAAGAGTTTTGTTCATTCATTAGGTTTCACTTTTCATTATTATTAACTTTCACTTCATTACACAATACTTATTCTTAATTAGTATATATCACACCAAGTAAGAAACATCGTAAAACATACCTTCGCATTCTCATCAAACTGAATAACAAACAATAATATCCGACCCTCCACGGGACAACACATTTTGTTATAGAAAATTCTATCTTCCCGTTAAAACCATGCAAAAACTACCTATCGCGCGAGAACTACCTATCGTGCGAGCACTACTTGTCGCGCGAGAACTTCGCAGATTCAAATTGCATACCGTACATTAAACTACTCGTGTGAAAACTACAGGTTTCCCACCCAGTCAAAATTTATCACGTCTAAGGATGTTCCAACATGCTTAACATCATATCCAATATCATTGCGAGCATAAATAAGTAGTTTCGTATGCATAATAGCCCTAAAACATAAAAACTTGCATATAAAGGGGACCAGAAACCCACCTTGTGAAGTTCTAGCACAAACATGACCTTCCCGAAGGCTTTACCGAACGAAAACTACATAACCACGTGTTATATTCATCAATACTTGTTCCTTAGTACATAACACAAGTTACTACACGAGTCACACACCTTAAACACTTCATTTCTTCACTTTCTCTCTCTACACAGTCGCTTTCTCTCTCTAGTAGTAGCACTTCTCGTGTGAAATAGGGTTAGACTGGGTGTTCTCAACTATTTATACTTGGCCATAATTTTCGCCCAAACTTGTCGCGCGAGAAGTTCTCTTCTTGCAAGAAGTTCATTTCGCGCGAAAAGCTCTCTTCGCGCGAGAACTTCATCCTGTCATCTTTTACTTAAAATTTTTGGGCATTACATTATATTAGACAAAAAGTATTGGTTGAGGGATTGAAAATCTAATGTATAATTGCATCATGAATACTCAAAGGACTCACATGTAGAATATTTTCATCTTTATCTTCCCTTTGCTCAGCCTTCTTTTCAAATTTTCTTCTCAAAATAGCAGTCATGGATTTGTACTTGTCTAGCATGCCTTCATATTCTGGGATTAACTTGAACATCCTCTTCAAGTCTTCAAGACTAAGACTCAGAACTTCCAGCTCAGATAGAAAGACGAATTTTGACTTGTCTTTCTTTCTATGAAGAAACTCTCTACTTTCAACTCATAATCCCATTTGATGATGGTTGTATCATCATTCTCCGAGTGTTCATCTTCCTCAGATTTCTAGAGTTCTTCTTCTTTCTCTGGATGATTGTTAAGCTATGAATGACGAAACTACTAAAAACTCAGGATTTTAGCACTGGCTTCTAATTGCCAAATTGAGCCAAGTGTAGAATCCACTGCCGATCAACATATGCTAAATCCACTGCCAATCAGCATATGTTGAGTAATTGCCGGTCAACAGTCTACTTAAGTTCTGCCAATTGACTGTTGCAGATCGGTAAAGAACTCCATCATCTGCCGATCAACTGCTATTCAAAACAAGAATGTCTGTGCTGAAGAATGCTATGTTTCATCTTTTGGAGATAACATAGTACTAAAGCTGCCAATTTGATGTAGTCACACCCTTAATTTCCACAAAAGGGGTATTACCATTAGGCGCGTGACATACCAGGATCTCAGGCACTAGTTACACCAAATGACATATCAATTACAAAACATAATTGCTTGTTAACTTTTGAAATTCCCAAAAACAAAGTTAATAATGTGAACGTGAAATAAATGCGAAAGCGTAAAAACTCGTAATTCAAATGGCGCAAACACACGCAAACCAAATAAAACATAATTTGTAGAAAATGTAAGTTGTTCATTCGACTTAACAATGATGAATGCAATAGTAAGATGATCCTAATCGTGCGCACCTTAAGAACCAGAAAGAAACATGCTAAAGTGTCAATATAAAGTTGGTAAGTTCACAAGTTTGGATAAACAATACATAACAAAAACAAATATAGTAAACAAAGTAATATTAATAGATAGCTAGTCTATTTAACAAGTAACTAAGTGCATGTAGTTCACAACCGAAGCTGACAATGTAAATGAAGGCCTCGCTTGTGGTTACCAGGCCACAACAATAGAAATTAGGTCAATTAAACACCCGTTTGACGTGCAGTCGTGCTAGCGCGACTAGCTCGGGTGGGGTTTGTCAAACACAGTAGATCTACTCAGAATTACATCGCTAAAACAAATAAAGTAACGGTTCGAGTATGAGGACTTAAGTATGATATAACACTAGTAACAAGATACATTACAGTAATACTGATCAAATGAAAATACATTTAGAACACACGTTTCTTTTCCCCCAACATCAACTTAATTAATTATTGGGAATAGAATGGTATGGTTCGCGATCATGATTCGGTTACGATGCAGACTAGCGTTTGTTTCCCCCATTAACAAGCAACACAGCCAAGCACAAACTAATATCGAATGAAAAGGAAACCAGTTATCACGTATACAAGTACACTTTATTTATATGACCTATTTATAATAAAACCCATACTTTTAATAGCACGCGACCAATTTATGTTAATGTACGATAGCTAACTATAACCCCTTTAAGGTAATTTATACATCTCGCATTCATATCTTAACATAAAATATGAAATTGATTACATATATTATATACCATTCACACTCATGGAGTTTTACATGACATACAAACCCACGTGACCCATAGTTAACACAAACCCACATCATAACCTAACATATAATGTACTCACAATACATATTATGTGCACACATGGCACACATACTCACGCATCAAAACGCACACATAACACACACAGACACACACGGATCACACATAACCCACACACATGATTTGATGCACACTGGCATATCAATACCCACATTCCACACCTATCCACCTGCAACTTATCCTTATAGCGTGGATAATACACCCAACATAACCCATTACGGCAGAATTCAGACACTAATACATATACACATAGAGAATGTAAAGCACACACATACATAATGCAAGCCATACACACATGAGCAAAACATACATGCATGCGACCATCCCATACTCTAATCCGTCACCCTAAAACTGAGCCCAACAAAGGACCATGATTCTAGCATGCATAACTCAACCATACACTTACATGAATACATATACACATGCAAGAACCCATATACAATGATCGTACATAGCATGAACAGAAAGCACTGGCATAAATATATACACATACCAACGTATATATGAACGAGCACACACAACAACCATGAATTCACCTACAAACACACACACACACACACACACACACACACACACACACACACACACACACACACCGCCACGCACACATAATATACATCGACAACAACCCTCAGCCACCCCAAAAGAAATCACAATATTCAACATGTGAACTCGGGTACACGCAAAACCAAACATCACAACCTGTAACGTGAACCAACCAGTAACAAACGAAACAGTCATGAAAGGAAACCAAGTGAACTACGCGGGGAGAAAGACATACCGGACGACTGTTTCGACTGAGATCGAAGCTGCCAGAGACGACGTCAGTGATCCAAGGAGTGCAGTCGATGAGGGGAGTCAGCCGCTGTAAATGCTTGATCGTGCAAGAAGAAGGTGCCATCGGCAGGTGGAGGGTCGGTGGTTAGGGTTACGGAATGATAAGGGGGAGTACGGTTATGAGAGGGTAGATTATTTGAATGCCACCATCTTTTCAACTTGGCACCATTAGTCCCTCCATTTGATCTAATTGACATTTTTTGTTCATTAAATTTGGTTAGTAATTATATGTTAATAATGTTAAGTTGGTATTTATAATAACAATCATTATTATTTAATGGTAAAAAGATTTGGTTAATCATAATTTGATTAGTCATAACGCAACAGAGAGAGGTTAGGTTAAGGGAACGAGGTTAACCTAAAAACTCGGGTTGTCACATCATCCCCTTGTTGAAGGAATTTTCGTCCCAAAAATTAGAACATTAGATTTATGAAGAACACCAGATTTAACAGCAACAACAGACGGTTGTTCAGAATCTCGCTTAGGATAAGATTTCTAGAATTTCTAAAACCACCCAAAAGAACGGATTATTAAGGTTTCGCGAGAATTATGACATCATCCATTTGTTGAAGGGAATTTCGTCTCGAAATTTAATGAAAAATATCATAAAAATGATACCTGATGAAGTGGATGCCAGATCTTTGAACAGTTGTGGATATTTCTTCTTCATTAGATCCTCGCATTCCAAGGTAAACTCTGGTCCACGCTTTGAATTCCACCTACGCACACAATAGGTATCTTGCTATGCTTTAGGGTTTTAACTTCTTAATCCATAATCTCAACTGACTCTTCAATGAAATGAAGTTGTTTATCAATCTCTAGTTCCTCTAATAGAACGACGATTGATTCATCGGCTGGACACTTCTTAAAATTTGAAACATGGAACACATTATGAATGACATCGAGTTCCACAAGTAAGTCTAGCTGATAAGTCACATGACCAATTCTCTTTATAATCTCAAATGGTCCAATGTATCTAGGGTTTAGCTTTCCATGCTTTCTAAAGTGCATTGCACCCTTCTAAGGTGAAACCTTTAATAACACCTTGTCTCCAACTTGAAATTATAAAGATTTTGTCCTTTGATCTGTATAACTTTTCTTGCGATCACGAGATGCCGCGATACGGTTACGAATCTGAGCGATCTTCTCTGTGGTTTCATGAATAATTTAGGACCAGTTAACTGAGTATCACTGACTTCAGTCCAACAGAGAGGTGATATATACTTTCTTCCATAAAGTGCCTTAAATGGTGCAGTTTTGATACTCGTATGATAATCGTGCGTTCTGTCTGAACATCTGTCCGTGGATGATAAGCGGTGCTCATATCAAGACGAGTGCCTAGTGACTTCTGTAGTGACTGCAAGAACTGTGAAGTGAATCACACATCACGATCAGAGATGATCGAGAGTGGCACGCCATGTCATGACGTAATTTCCTTCAAGTAGATCTATGCTAGTTTACCCATCTTATGGCTCTCACGAATAGCCAAGAAATGTACCGACTTTGTTAAGCTATCCACTATCACCCATATGGTATCGTTTCCAGTCTGTGAACGAGGTAACATAACGAAATCCATAGAGATATTCTCATATTTCCACATTGGAATCCCTAGTTGTTGAAGCAAACCTGATTGTTTTTTATATTCCACTTTAACCTTAGAGCAAGTCAAACACTTGGACACGTAAGTGGCATTTTCAGCTTTCATGTTAGGCCACCAGTAAATAACCTTCAGGTATCGGGTACATCTTGTCAGATCCAGGATGTACCGAATAACAGGACTTATGAGCTTCATCCATCACCCTTTCTCAGAGATTCCTAAACAACGGAATCCATACTCTATCTTCATCATGACGAAGACCATCCGACCTCTCCTAAAATAATTTCTCAGCTCCCCTAAGAGACTCTGACTTGATGTTCTATTCTTGTAATGCTTAAACCTATGCATTCTTAATATATAAGGGTAGATCGGAATGAATTGTTAGCTATAATGCACGGACATGGTGAGGCTTTAGGGTTTCCTTACGACTAAGGGCATCGGTTAAACATTAGACTTTCCTGGATGATACTTGATGGCACAGTCATAATCATTTAGTAATTCCAACCATCGTCGCTGTCTCATGTTCAGTTTCTTTAGTTTCTAAACATGCTGAAGGCTTTTATGATCAGTGAAGATCATGCACTTGGTTCTATAAAGGTAATGCCTCCATATCTTAAGTGCAAATACCACAGCTCCTAACTCCAAGTCATGAGTTGTATAGTTCTTTTCATGCACCATGAGTTGTCTTGATGCATAAGCTATCACTTTCTCATGTTGCATCAACACGCAACCCAAACCCTGGATTGATGCATCACAATACACCACGAAGTCGTCTGTTCCCTCTTGTAATGCCAGGATCGGAGCACTACACAGTTTGTCTTTAAATGCTTGGAAAGCCACTTCTTTCTTACTATCCCACTTGGAAACGGTTCCTTTATGAGTTAGGAAGTCAAGGGCTGTGCTAGTTTCAAGAATTCTTCGATTAAACGTCGATAATGACCCACTAATCCTAGAAATTGACGCACCTCAGTAGGCATCGTCGGTACAGGCCACTTCTTGATTGCCTTAATCTTAGATGGGTAAACATGAATGCCATTCTCATTAACTACATGCCCTAGAAACTGGACTTCTCTCATCCAGAAGTCATATTTGGAAAATTTGGGATATAGTTGTTCTGTTTTTAGAAGCTTTAGAATGATCCTTAAGTGTTTGTCGTGTTCCTCCCTATACTTGGAATAAATGAGTATGTCATCAGTGAAGACGATGACAAACTTGTCTAAATAGGGTTTACAAACACAGTTCATGAAGTCCATAAACACTACAGGAGTGTTTTTGGCAATCCAAAAGGCATAACTGCAAACTGTAAATGTCCATATCAAGTTCTAAAAGTTGTCTTGGATATATCTTTCTCTTGAACCCTAAGCTGATGATACCCAGACCTGAAATCAATCTTTGAGTAATAATTTGATCCTTGTAATTAGTCAAATAAGTCATCGATACGTAGAAGAGGGTAACAATTCTTTATGGTAACCTTGTTCAGCTCACGGTAGTCAATACATATCCGAAAGGTTCTATCTTTCTTGTTCACAAATAATACAAGTGCTCCTGAAGTGAAGAAGTTGGACGTATGATACCTTTGTGTAACAGTTCCTGTAACTGTTTTGACAGTTCTTGAAGCTCATTTGGTGCAAAACGATACGACGCCCGAGCGATAGGGGCAGCTCCTGGTGTCAAGTCGATCTGAAATTCTACTTGCTGGTATGGAGGAAGACCAGGCTAGTCCTTTGGAAATACCTTAAGAAAATCTCTGAGAATAGGAATGTCTTCAAGTCAAATCTCCTCAATGGTCTTTTTCAGTAACTAGGGCTAAAATCATTGAATGCCCTTTCCTCAGACACTTCTGAGCCTACATGTAATAGATGATGCCAACCAAAGCACCACTCCTGTCACCTTCCATCGTGAGTATTTCTCCATCAGGCAAAGGTAGTCGGATGAGTTTCTCACGACAAATGTTTTCGGCTTGGTTCTTAGCTAACGAATCCATACCGACAACAACATTGAAGGTACCGAGCATAATAGATTAAAGATCAATATCAAAATCATGACCAGACAAACTTATCTTACAACCTCGGTATATATGGGAAGACTCTATAATCTTACCATTAGCTATTTCTACTGTATAGTTTGAGTCTAAAGCTGTGGAGGTAACATCTAGTAGTCGACTGAACTTATGCGAAATGAAACTTCTATCAGCACCAAAATCAAATAGAACAGAGGCAAAACTACCATTGATAGGAAATTTACCAGTTACAGTATAAGCATCATTTCCATTACCATTGCCATTGCCATTGCCATTGCAATTGCTATTGGGGTTGTCAGCACCATTGCCACCGCCATTGTTTTTCTTCAGCCTTGGCAATTCCTCTTGAAGTGCCTAGTTTGAACACACTCGTAGCAACCTTTTTGTTCCTCCTGTGCCTAGTTTGAACACACTCATAGCAACCTTTTTGTTCCTCCTGTTGTGTTGGTTGTTTAGCTGCTAAGTTCACATGGTAGTTTTTAGCAGTGTGGCCAAACTTACCACACATTTCCCACGTATTCTTGCTACAAGGATTGTTATGGTGGTAATTGCACTTGTTGCACTTGGGTAATGTCCTGATATAGCCACCACCATGATGAGATGAAGAGGAAGACTGGTTGGACGGGTGGGAGTCGTCAAACTTTCGGGACTGTTGTGGTTGTTGCTGAGAGGTGCTCTGCTTGTTGTTGGGACCAGACTCCCACTTCCTCTTATTGTTACCATCACTAGTTACTGACACAACATCACGTGAGGGTAACTTACCCTGCGTGACAACCTGGTCTGTTAACCTGTAAGCCAGTCTGATCACCTCCTGTATAGTATTTGGTCTGGAAGCAGTGACCATGCTCTGGATTTCTGAAGACAATCGATGCAAATACCTCCTAATCCCCAAAGAAGGAGGGTTTACCATGTTGGGGTAGAGTGTAGCAAGCTCATGAGATCAGTACCCGCCATCTTAAGGTTCCGGAAATCCATTTCCAGCTTCTGCACCTCATCACGGGGGCAATATTCTTTCTTCATCAGATTTTTAAAATCTTCCTAGTTGGTCTGGTTAGCAATGTCGACACCCATCATTTGTACCTAGGTGTTCCACCTGGACAGTGTAGCTTCATCCAAAGTGTCGGTAGCATACTTAACCTGATTTTCCACAAGGCAGTTGCACATCTCAAATACTGATTTGAGTTCTCGAACCATCTTAGGAGTCCTACGGCTCCTTCCACTCCAGTGAATGGATTCGGTTTGCAGTCCATAAAGGAGTTGAAGGTTGTTAGGACCGTGTACGTATGGAGTACTAACTGATTCTTCGTTATACCGGATCAAATAGTGCGGAATCCTATTTGATTGGTGATCCAATCAGGGAGAACGTAATCAAGATCAATCCTAACGATTAGAAAATGTTAAGAATGGACTAGGAATGATCTGGGACGTTCTATGAACTTGGAATGGACGAACAGGACGCTCTGAGTCGACTAGGGTTTCAAGTATTCAAAGTGTTACCTTTTTCCACGAATTAAGTGGTATTTATAGGTTACAGCTCTCACTCGTACGACTGAGCCTTGCGACTGGC
>BJCO01362817.1:0-12824 GCA_018326465.1 Flaveria floridana
ATATTTGGGAAAGACCGTACTCAAGGTAATAGAGTGAAAAGTGTTGTTGAGATAGAAAAAGATGCAAACAAAGAACAAGAAAAAGAAGATGATTTTAATAAAATATGGAAGATAACTATTATGAATATGCTTATGTTTAAAGTGTTCAAGCTGAAGAAACTTCAAATGCACGTAGTAGTAGAAATAAAAAAGATATGAACAAGTCAAATTGTATGCTTGAGAGTTTCAATGATGTTGTTACTTTATTTGCTAATCATCTCAAAGAACCGTTTAAGTAATTGTGCGAAGGTATCAAGTTTGAAATGGATTTAGAAAAGAAAAAAACCATGATTACGACCGACATATCCAAAATGACATTTATGACTCAAATGGAAAGGTTTAGAGCAATTAAAAAGTTAAAATAAATAAATAAACAAATAAACACTCAGTATATCCCATTCAAAAGCAGGGTCTGAGAATGATAGGTGGTGGCGAGTCTTTCCTCTATCTTGAAAGATAGAGAGATAGCTTTCAAAGAGACCCCCGCTTCCAATTAAAAAGTTAAAATGTGATCGGATAATGTTTTGGAATTTGAAGGAGGAAGAAAGGGAGGATTGGGTGATGTTTTTAATAAAGGAATGATTTCGTTTTATTTGTTTTAAAGGAGGAAGAAAGGGAGAATTCTCAATTAAGAACAATTACCTTTTGTCCGTTTTGATAGTTACACTTACACTCCTTTGTTAATCAAAAATAAAATTCTTTTGTGGAAGGTTGTGTTATTACTAAATTTTTATAAAACAAGGTTTGCAATATTAATGGTGGGTTCAAAGGCTTTAATTTTAGTTTTAGTTATGTTATTTTAGTATGTGTGTAAATAACTAAAAACATTGTATAAAACTTATAAAATGCATTTTAGTAAACTTTATACATGTTTATCACCAATTTAATAGTATAAATATCAAAATACAACAAATGGTAATTCTGTCACTTGTCAGCATTTTACATTCCAATTCCTTTATTCATAGATTTCATCTCATCATGTCAACCATAGACAAAACATTTTACATTCCAACTAGTATTTGACTCCCGCGCGTTGCCGCGAGAGTCTTTTCGTAGCAACGTGAAAACCACATTAGCACAAAAGAGAAAAAAATCATGAATATGTTTTGATATATATCATAACAATTATAAGAATAAGTGTACATTGACGTCATTTATCGGCTAATCTTTGATTAGATATATACATAAAAAGTGATAATACTGTAAGGTGTTCATTTCTTTTTATCAAGATATAAGCTTCCCTAGTTCCATACTTCACTTGCACACATTAATATTAGGGTGTTGGTCTCTGTTTCCCAAAAACATATAATGATATAAAATGCAATTCCATGCAATAATGCATAAATCCACGAATTCATTCCTACAAATTAGAAGTCTTTCCACCCAATAATTTCCATCTGAATTACACTTCAACATTTGATACCAGAAAAAAACACAGTTAGTTTCTGCTTGTTACAATAACAAAATTACCATTCAATTCTATGTGCATTAATAGAAAAAACTTAGTTTGAGAAAAGTTCTATCAAACACTTGATGCGCAACTATGAAGTTTATTATTACATCTGTTAATGTCAATCGACCAATTGAAGTCACAGAATGATGAAGTCTTACCACACACATTTGAGAGTGTATAGGATCTGAATAAGTGGTTGCTGAAGCAAGTTTGATAGCTAGTGATCATTACATCGGGTACCTAGTATCAAATGATTAAGAAAATGATGTGAAATAATGAAGAAAAAAAGAGAATCCCAATATGTGTATAGGATATAATCTGTATCTTTAGTTTAACTATGCTATTAAATTTGTACGGAAAAATCATATTAATTGGAAGTTGGAAACATGTAGTATTTTTGTATCATGTTTGCAAAGATACCATTGAACTTTTTCACATATTCAACAACAGTATGATTGTATGAAGTTTAAAACTAAAAGTGGTCATGCATGTAGCAAAAGACATCCTTCAAATCACCCTTCCTGGGTAATGCGCCCAAGAAACAACGCATGAACTCCCATTATGCCGCTCTCTCTAGACTTTCTTCTCTCTCGGTGCACAATTTAAGCATGATATTTTCTTAAATTTAAGTATCTCTATGTATTATCTGATTTCTTATCAAGTCATGCTATAAAACATTTCTCGTTTAGAATATTCAAGATTTTTAAATGCAGCAAACGTATTCGCCCTTTAAAATTGAAATTGATATTTAGAAACATGACTTCCTCACATATATGTTTAAGGTAACATACCTAGCAAAATCCTTATAAAATAGTCAATGTCTTAGATCTTCTAATTAGTAACCTCTATTTCACTCCACTAATATGGAAGCAACTTACATAATCCATAAAACATAACCATTGAGAAGGTACCTACAAATGTGTCATTTTCTACTGATAATGTCTCATAAGAAGTATAAAATAGCAGATGTGTTATCACTATAAGATCCCTGACGTAAAATTTGAAAATATATCTTTGTTACAAAAGATTCTTTTATTTGTAATTCCTTAAACACGATTTATTTCACAAAGCGGATGTTCAAGTGGGAATTATCAAAAAGCACTTATTCTCTTGATGATTATTCAACCAGTAACACGTAAGAAGCCAATCCCCAATTTGTCACTATGAACGTACAGTGATTTGTAATGCATAAAAAACATACAAGACATGTGGACAACCAAAATGTAGTGTGTAACCTAGTTGGATGGCTTGTATTTTCTGTAGATGATTAAACCCTAATTTATATTAAGAAAACATGAGTTGGGGATTAATTATACTTACAAAGGGCTGAATGATTGAATATTGTGACTTATCCGGTTCTTGTACTCGTTACACGGAAGCATCATCATTACCAATTGCTGGTTTTACGCTCAAACATCCTGAATAAACACCCTTAATCGCATATAATTTTTGCTACCAACCCTGCGCAAACTCAAATTGAAACCCCACAGGTGGTTTTGGTGTTGATATTAACCTGATAATACCTCTGATTATAGCTCAAAACAATCAGAAAATTAAGATGATGATTGATGAACATCGCAAGTTAAAAAGTACATGGACACGGAAGACATGATGATACTAACCTGATTGATGAACATCGCAAGCCAAACTCAGACGACGCCCGGCAATGGATATCAGGAGGAAGAAGATGGAATAACTGGTTATTGAAATCAAAAGAAAGAGAGGATGCGTGGACGAAAGAGAGGACGCGTGGCTCATTTGTGAAATACCTAAAGTAACCCTGTCGGTGGCACTGTAGCCACCGACATATGGTTTTAATATATAGAGTATAGTATAATTCCTTTATTAATAAATTTCATGTCATCATGTCAACCATAGAATCATGTCAACCATAGACAAGACGAGAATCCATTCCAATTCCTTCAGAATCCAACTCCTTTGATAGATTTTAATTCCGTTAAAAACATTCTACAAACCAAACAGCCCTTTAAGAGTCCTTAACCAATTTAGATTTATCTAGGATCCTTGTTTTTTTACTATATATCAAGGGTTCTTCAATTGTAATTCATTTAGTTAATATATTAACTATTAAACTCCAGTCTCATCTACATTACCCAAACCTTTTTAATTAAAACACAAACCCATAAATTAAATTGTATTGCATCAGAAATTGATTACCCTGGCCTGATCAAGGTTCGCTTAGATGTCACATGAGGTATAAACCCAAGGAAAATTAAGACCATCAAGTTTCTTGAACCTGTTTTTTTATGTTATTTGGAATGAATATATGCAGTTTCAAATTTTCATCCTAAAATGACTAGGACTAAAGGACAGACAACCAAAAGAACCACAAAAAAGACAAAAACTATAAAAATTTAACCAAAAACAAAAACAATAATTAAAAAAAAAACTTCCAAAGGGTTGGCATGAAACCATTATTCACAAACCCTTGTATACGTATCTATATCATCTTCGTTCACTACTTGTCTATCATATCTCTATAAAGAAGCACAAAACTACCCTATTGCCACTTACCCATCCCATTGTCATCCCTGTTGTTCTTATCTGGCGGTGAAAACGCAAGCGAGAGCGATAAAGAAGACGCCATGTCATCATCAACGTTTTTGTCCAGTATTATATAATCATTCTCCGCAACTAAGTGTGTAATGTCTTCATTCAAGTCCAAAGCAAACACAGGTTTTTGTTGGGTCTTTCCTCTTTCTACAGGAAAAAAGTATCTTTCACCATTACTATTTCCTGCATCAGTCTTCTCAATGTCTAAATTATTATTCTGTCCATATGAATCACTCTTTTGCTTCTTGTTAGAGTTTTCATCTTTTTCTACCATCCGACCACTCATGTCACGCCATGTGTTTATTTGACTAGTACTATCAACGTCAACATCTTCTGTAAGATCGATGAATGGACGTTTTTTGGGCTCGTTTTGCATATGGCTTTCTGAGATTATCGCTTTACTACTAGTTGGAACTACATTTATACTGCTGGTTGGCTCTTCATGCGAAGGGTTTTGCAACTTTGAGTAAACCTTTGACTCCGAGTCAACATTTTTATTCTGTAAAGAAAAAAATTGCCATATAATATAAGTCATCACAAAAAAAGCATGAGAGATGAGATCAATGTCAAAATATGATGGCAAAATAGACAGGTCAAACGGGTTGGATATGGGTCAAAACAGGTTACTTTTGATTTGGGTCAGTTAACGCTTCAATCAAGTAGAAATTAACTCATTATAAACCATTAGTTCAAATATAACGTAGGAGGTTTTATACGATAAAGTACTGATGGGTGACACCAATCCATAACCTTTTAAGATGTTTTTTTTAACCTGTGAGGTAAAACATAACATGATGCTAGCTCTATCATGTTTGGCAATATAAAGAAGTGGAACAGGTTGGGTAACAAATCCAAACTGACAAGTTTTTAGCACGATTAGGGCCGACCTGAAACACTTTAGCCAAAAGAAAAGAATTAATTCATAAAATACCTTCACATATGATTTAGAAAGTTTTTGCATTGGAAATACACTTTATGCTATTATTTGTTTGACACATGTGACTCGTCAAAGGTAAAACATACCCGATATCTAGCTTTATTGTATTTGAAGAAATAATGTTATCCGCAACTTCACAAAAGAATAATACCTTTTCAATAGATTCAATCAAAGTTGCATCCTCAGCCAATGATATTTTATCAGTTGAGATTGAAGAAACAGCTTGAGCAGCACAACTTTTTTCAGGTGATGATATTTTACTAGTTACGATTGAAGAAACAGCTTGAGGAGCACAACTTTTTTCAGGCGACGATGTTTTATCAGTTGAGATTGAAGAAACGGCTTGAGGAGCACCACTTTTTTCAGGCGATGATATTTTATCAGTTGAGATTGAAGAAACAGCTAGAGGAGCACCGCTTTTTCCAGGCGATGATATTTTGTCAGTTGAGATTGAAGAAACGGCTTGAGGAGCACCACTTTTTTGTGGCGGTGATATTTTATCAGTTGAGGTTGAAGAAACAGCTTGAGGAGCACAACTTTCTTCAGGCGGTAATATTTTATCAGTTAAGATTGAAGAAACGGCTTGAGGAGCACAACTTTTTTCAGGCGATGATATTTTATTGTGTGAGATTAAAGAAACGGACTGAGGAAGACAACTTTTTCCAGTATTATTAGGAATTTGACGCGATGAATTCTTTTTCTTTCCTCTGAACACACCCCAAAGGAAGAACAACATATTCCAACCTATAAAGAAAGGATATAGCAAACACAAGTCACATGTATATGTGTATACGCACATGTTTAAGTATTCATAACAAAAGGCGTTTCTTCTTACGGTTGTTTTTTTCTGGAAGCTGATTGGATGGAAATATTAGAAGTTCCACCCCATTGATACTTCCAATAAGAGCTAAATCACTCTTTATCATCTCATCCAGTAAAACTAGGTAGCTTTTCTCATAGCTGTTGCAAGGATAGAAAGAAAGCATCAAACAGAAGTTTACAATACAAGTAGAGCTAGCCATATGGGCAGGTCGGTCGGGCGGGGGAACAAGTCAATCTTTAAAGGGAGGTCAAAACGAGTCAAGTCAGTTTGGCCTAAAACACATTTTGTTAGAAACATAGAATTAACATGTCAAATATTAAAAAAAAATTGATCCTTAGTCTCAAAACTACTGTCTAGCTTTTAAAAATGCATAGTTATATAACTGATTTTTCCCTTTTTAATTTCAACTACGTTCTTCATAAAAATCTTAATGCTTTAAGGGTAAAATTGGCATTCACTAGAAAGCGCTTTAACTATACATATCTTAAATTGTGTTCTCTTTGTTTCAGGAAACATAATTTTTGGATGAGAGTACCTTATTTTAACTCATTTTAAATAAAATGGTTTAGGAGGTTTTATGATTAGACATAAACTTTGGGCGGTTTCTGACCCAATAGAACTAGTTGAACTGTTTCTATTTAAGCTATTTTTTATTTAACCCATTAGAGATTAACAAACCTACATCAACCATTCATAACTAAAAACAGGACATACAATTTGTTGTTACCTCTCAAGGTCTTTAGCAAAGAAATATACTGCAATATTGTCCTCTTTTACACCACGACTTTCAAATTGTGTGGGCCAAGCACTAACACGTGATACCCCATTTAAAAGAATTTTATGGGGAAATTTGTTCACAGCTTCAAGAACTCTAGGTGATGCACAAGTCGACAAATGAGCTTGTAAACCGTCCCAAAATTCAGCCGTTTTACCGCTTCTATTAATCTCAAAACTTCCCCTACAAGAAAGAATAACTTTAAGTATTCAAATCCATAAAAGAAAAACAGAAGTACGGGTTAGGAGAAGAAACATACTGCCAGATGCATTCATGATCAGGAATAGCTTGATTCTTTAGATGAGAAGACAATGTCATGTCAGCGGGGAGTAGCATGGATGGCTTATAACTGTTACCATTTGATTGTTTCGAATGATCACTAGAAGTTCGTGAAATTTGTCCATGTCCATCATTTGACGACACCTCCGCAGCAGTCAAACTCCCTGCATTTCTTGAAGGCGGTACGCGGTCAACAACGGATGCTTCATTATTTACGGCCGGGACAGATGACTCATTAGGTTGATCAGAAACTTTATTCTTTCTATAAATTCCAGGCTTTTTAAGCAATGCTGCATTAATTGCATCCTTTAATTTGTTCTCTCCGTTTTTCACATCTTTTGAAATTTTTATAGCCGATGCATTATTACCCAATGACCCTTGTGCAGAATGACTAGATTGTTTATTGTTCTGGCATGGAATGCCAGATGGGCTGGGGTTTAAACCCGTTGTATTTTCCTTGGTGCCATCAGCAAGATTAGTTGAATCTTTAGATGTCACTTTTGATGAGCTGTCAATAGACTTATGTTCAACTGAATTGATAGTTCCACTAGATGATAATGCAGTTCCAACCTTAGTGGGGGATGATGGCAACTGCTTGTCGGTTTGACCTAATACAGAAAATCAAGAAAACACATGAAAGTGCTGCAAAAGAAACAGAGCAAACATGACATAATCCTTATAACCAGAGATGCACTCAAAACTGTCCCACTCTTTATCCGTCAAAAACCCAAAATTTCGGGCCAGTTTAGGCCCGACACTTATAACCTGTTAAAGCCCGGTTCTTTAGACGTATTTAGATTTTTTTTTCCAAATATATATCACTTTTTTCGGTTTTCAGTTATTAAGTTATAACCAACCAAACAAATAAACCTAGTAAAATCCCACTCGAATAGCAGGGTCTGGGCAGGGTGAGATGAAGGCAAATGTTACCTCTACCCTCAAAGATAGAGAGGTTGCACCCTGAGAGACCCCCGGCTTGCAATAATGATATACTAAGAACATAAAGCATGCATTGTATAGAAAAACACATAGCTATTTGAAGAAAAAAAAGAACATACATTGAGAAACAAAAGATCATTTACCTATATTAACTGAACGGCTGTTTGCTTTCAATCCTGAAGTTATTTTACTGTCCACCTTCGACGGTTTTGCTTCAGAGTTGGAACACGAAGGAACTGAATTAGTTTCACCACGAGATGACAATAATTTATCACCTTTTGGAGTCAAAGCAGCTGAATTGGAAGAATTTAATTTTACTGAATTAGTCCTTTCAAACCCTCTTTCTTTTTTGTTTATCAGACTTCTAAGATCCTGAACATGAGACGAATTCGGAGACAACATTTTAACTTTAGAACCGCTTGGACCAAAACGTCCCAAGTTTGCAGATCTAAATGACATAGATTTTGACATTTCTTTGGCTGCTATTGTATCATGAGAAGAAAGTTCTTCCGCTGATTTCGGCCTTCTATGAACCATTTCATCTACAAGTTTAGTTTTAGACTTCGCATTTGGGAAGCTGAATGAACTGGACTTGGAAAAACCACCTGCATGAGAAAATATAACCCATAATATCAGAAATTCATATGAGAAAATCAACACAAACTTTTGAAGGATAAATGTTGCTATTGGTAAGATTGAACTAAAAAATAAATGGAACAGAAAGAAAAGTTGTTTGTTTTCTCTGATGGATGGAATAGATCATTCCGGAAAGGATTTGATCAATTTTAATTCCATCATTTAACATGCAAAATGGTAGTAGTACGGTTTTATTTATGTACTTTTTATTAACATAGATCTTTTATGAGAAAACACAGCCCTCGTCAATAGCTTGGCTATGGATGAGATTTACTAGGCTTGGTTCTAGTTATGGTCTCCTGAGAAAAATCAAAACTTTTAATTAAGTGACTTCTTTGTTCTCCAAATTTAACTAAAATTTATATCTTCATTTGTAATATTATTTGATTCTTTAATGAGATTTATCATGCTTAATTTGTATTATATATGTGTAGAAAATACTATTAAGGTTTACTAAATAAATGTATGCAGTAAAAATAAATTTTCACACCATCTCTACATAAATGTAATATTCTTTCTTCGGGCCACTTATTCCATTCCTGCAAGCCAAGCTAAAAGACATAATAGAATGAAATGATCCATTCCATTACCTTGTTCATTCCATCACCCAATCCATTCTGTTCCGTCATACAAACAGGCATCGGAATCAGTTACTTACCTTGTAAAGATTGCAACCGTGGGCGTGTAGCGGGAGAACGTGACCCTTCTGTAGACTCATTACCAGAATGAGAATCAGAATGATAATGATGGCTGGGTTTCAGTTTCCCACGATCAACATCTTTGGTTGACCCTGGGATGTTAAGAGCCCGTTTTTTAAAAGATGATGAAGTCTCTAATTCCTCTGCGTGTCTTTTTCCAGATTTTTTCACACGTGCTGAATCAGAAGACTGATCATTTTCTGCTGAAGTCTCCCTGCTATTCCTTCGTCGATTTCTGATTTTAGTTTCCTCCAATTCACATTCTTCACATAACCAATCACCTTCGGGAACTTTATCTCTCATTACTTTCATGCAGTAGCTGGCAGAAATTAAAGAAAATATACAAATTAATACCACTATTAATACCAGTAAAAAATCCCACAAAAACCAAAGCTAGTCTTACGTGTGTTCAGCACCATCAGGACACCTACAACATATAGCAAGTAAATCCTCACGCCCTGCATCTCCACATATATCACACACTTTAACCTGTAACCATGAAATAATTTTGCCAAAAATGTGCAGTTATTTACGTAACATGCATTTACTCAGTTTTACAAGAACAAAAAACAAAAATAGGCTGATACTCACATCATGCTCCAAAGCATCTGATTCATCACTGTTGTCTGTATGCTGACTTTGCAATGATGTTTCTTGTTCTAGAGGTTTTGAATGCTCTTCATGTAGATTATCACCATCACTGTCGGATCCCATGTCTTTCTTTAGGCGTTGAGTCACTATTTCCTATCGATCGCCTACACTAACCTTAGTATTCTCATATTCATCGGAGCTAAGAGAAGATTTTTCTGCACAGAGATGATTGCATGACTCTTAGCAATTTCCTTATAATTGAGTTATAAATAAAAAAAAATTAACATGCAAACAGCATAGAGTATAGATCAGCACACAAGTCACAACGAGAGGCCACTTATATCCTTTATCAACTTGAAAAACACCTAAACATGCATTAAAACCACCAACAATTAAGACTCAGTTATTATAACAAGCAACTAAAAAAACAGCTATGAACCAAATAACAAACAAGTGACTTGCATTGATTTTCAAACAGTTGGCAGAAACTGAAGCATGCAGGCTATGCATAATGCTTCAAGATTCAGGGCCATAAACAGGCCATGTATGGCAACTATAAATCATATAGCAGTTTGGTGACAAGAAGAATATATATCTACTAACCACATATGTGATATTGCTTACTGAATACTACCCCAATTATCTAAGAATATCAGGCTGTATTTAGCTAGATATACAGTAATGATACGTAACTGTTAATACAAGAGAACTACATAATTCGTGAAAAATAGACCGGTATTCACATTTTAAAAAAGAGAATAACAGAGACACTAATAAATCAGAAATGACAAGTACTTATTCATAGTCTGGTCAGTTATCTACAAAACTGAAGTTCAAACAACAACAAAGACCATACCTAGTGAATCCAACCCATAGCAAAGCTATTAGTGGGGTTTGGGGAGTTAGGATGTAGGCAAATCTTACTTTATCACTAGGGATAGAGAGACTATTTCTAGAGAGACCACCGGCTCAAGAACAAACTGTATACAAGCATACAGCAGAATGTTATAAGGGATACCCTTGGCTCCAGAACAAACTGTACACAAACACACAACATAAGTATATACCACAGAAAGCTACCACTGACAAAACATGGTGAACTAATAGCTAGCAACATATAAATACACGAAAACAATAACATGAAAAGTCCACTAAAAAATTAGGAGAGATCTAATCCCTAAGACATAACTAGCACACATATGCACCATCCCCTAAAAGTCATTAACCTTAACCTTACGTCTCCATGAACTCCTATCCGGGACCATGTTCTTAGAGAGATACAACTCTAACAAATCAAGTCTAATCTTCTCCTCCAAGGACAGTTTAGGCCAACCTCTACGGCTCTACTACTTTGTCCCTCCACAGTGAGAGGTTCCACTACCCTAACCGGTGTTGTCGTCTTCCTTCTCATCTTATCCATTATACTAGCCAAACCATCTTAATCTCTTCTATCTCATCATATCCATTATACTAGCCACTCCTAGCCTATCTCTAAAAAACTCAATTCTAACCCCGTTTAACCTTCTATACCCATACAGCCATCTAAACATCCTCATCTCTGCCACTTTTGTATCTTCTTGATAGCCCAGCAGTTTGTTCTACATAACATAGCTGGTCAAACTGCCACCCCACAACATTTTCCCTTTAACGTATTTGGGAAGTTCTTGTCACATAGTACCCCTGAAGCCGCCCTTCACCTACACCATCCCACTTGTACTCAATGTGCCATATCACTATTTATGTTCCCACCACACTGTAGCAATGATCACTAAAAGACTCTCACTGATTATGTAAAAACACACTTGAATACATGAACATGGATCAGAGAGAATATATACATGATTAAACACATACTTAACATCATACTGAATTGAACCTAGTACATGGCTATTTATAGGTGTGCACATGACAGTTACATTTTAAGTGCTAATTGTTGCATCCTTAAGTTATTGGTGCCAACTAACTACCATATAACCACCTAAACGGCGCCGTTTTGTACTATATTCACAGACCATAGGTTTAACATGTTTTTCACTTATAATAAATAAACATAGGAAATACTAAATAATGTTTTGATCTCAAAATTATTAATCCAACAATCCTAAGTACTTAAACTTAAGTTGATTGCAGAACCACTTAACCTTCGATGGTGATCTTAGTGTCATCACCATCACCTATTCTACTGAACTTATAATAAAGGTACTCAATCTTCAAGCGACTAATCCTAAGACCTTTACCCTCTAAAGCTGCTCATCACTCTTCTAGGCGTTCCTTAAAACTTTTATCATCTGCAAAAAGCATGCACTTCAGGATTGTCTCCTGAATTGACTTGACACCTAACTGGTACCACCACATAAAGAAACGGACTTGACATAGACCCTTGGTTGAGGCCTACCTCAACAGAGAAGAAATAAATTTCCCTTATAGGCGCACGTATCCTAGTTTCAATCCTGTCACACATATCCGTGATTATGTCTATATCCCTGAAATTCAGGTGCATGAAACTACAGTTCAGCAGACCAAAAACAGGACACAAAAATGCTTGCAGCCCACTAAAAACCTTCACATGGTACATCAAAAGCTTCATTCGGGAACCATGGTACAAGCACTCAAGGCACTATTTCCAGCTACATTAGGAAACACGAGCATAATTCCTAAGCAACAGTAATCACAGAAAACAAAATTAGTAAATGCATATCCCAACATAATTCAAAAACCTAAAACTGATCCATCAGTTTAAAATTTCAAAATCACTTTCATTTGCAAGTCCACACACTATTTGGGATATACAGAAATCATCAAGTTAAGGAAAAATCAATAATAACCCTACAAGTAAGTAGATATATGCAATCAACAGACGAAAAAACATACGTCAAGAAATCAAATGCTTAAAATAGCATGATAGATAATCAATCATTCTTAGGTTTCACCATCATCAAACGATCGATCAAACACGAACCCTTTTCAATCACTCAAGCATCGATTTCTCCGCACGCTTTACGTAAGAAATCATCAACCACAGGATGTACAATCGCCTTCTTTCCTTATCTATTATCACACAATTCTAGAGGAGAAAAGAA
>BJCO01362818.1:0-10678 GCA_018326465.1 Flaveria floridana
TTACCAATATAAACATTAAATTAAATTTTCCTTAAAAATTTACCAATAAAAACACGATACGTGACCATTCCTCGCCTAGTCGGCGTGTAAAACATGTTGCTTTAATTGGTTTTTAGTTATAAGTATTTGGTTTAATTTGCATGGAATAAACTGGGATTCTAAGGTCATATGGATGTTGCATGTGTGGACCTGAAGACAAAAGCATTGATTTGATATTTTAATGTAAGATATAGTTAATAGTTTGTAGGTTAGAATTGGCATATTCTAATTTGACCGGATCTTATGGAGGTGAACGTTGAGGAGTGGGTCATTAGGTGTACCGGTTCTTTAGGAGTTCTAGTATTTTCATTGGTTGGAATTGCTCCACGTTTTGTTTTCACACACTTCTTTGAGAATTGTTTATTTTAATATTCATTCGTGAGTTTTGAGTGAGAGTGATAAAAGGCTTGATATCCAACAAAACAAATATTTACTCGCCAAAAAGCCACTCATCGCTGACTAGGCGAGGAAAACATAGATTTCCTCACTGACGTTTCCTTTTTTATGGGTTTTCTTACTGATATGTCTTTTTCATTGTTGACTAGGCGAGGGATAACATAAGTTTCCTCGCTTAGAATTACAAAATGTCCATCCTCACTTAAAATTTTTATTTTAGTTATAATAATATAGCTTTGTATAACTATATACATAAATTTTAAAAATACGTAAGTCTATAATATTTTTTTCATTTTGCGTTTTTTATAACTATTCCATTTAAGTAGTAGATGAGTGAATTAACTTATAATTAATTTACACACATATATAATATAAACTATCTCCTAACAATATTATCCAGTCCCATATTTTTTTCTTAACAAACTTATTTCTCGTCTTGCAACATCCTCTTAAATCCTCCCAAATCAAAAATATTTGTTAATATCATCAACAAAGTGGACTCTGGAAACAGATCATTTTCAATACAGCATTACTTATCAGGTGATATGGCCTCTCTATGTGTTAGAAATCAGTTTGGAGAACTTCTCAACTCATTTGACCCGTTCCACTTCTAGCTTAATTCTTTGATGTCTGACTTGAGAAAAAAGCATGACCCAAATCAGGACATAAATAAACAAAAGGATCAATATACGTGTCATAAAAAGATAGGGACCGAGCTAGAATTTCCAGGCCCACCGATCGTTGGTTGACATAAATGGTGTTGGCTGGCTGACAACAAAATGACAGTTCAACACCAGTATTTGAAACTACAATACCTCAAAGTACTCTAGAATTTACATGGGGCCTTCTATTAATTACCTGTGTAACCTTACACTTTCTATTGAGATATCACAAGTACCAAAGTTCCTATGCTTACCATCAGCTATATTCATGAGATGAAACCCATATTTCGGTAGCTGGTTAATCAAAAGAGTTTCCAGCTGGCAAGCCACGCTCTTCCCGGGAACCAAGAAGTATAAGAAGGAAGCATTTTGCATTCCCTGCTTTGACCGATGAGCACGAACCCGGCCCTCAAGATCATCAGTCTGAAATGACAATTTATCAAAGATCTGAATGGAAAATCAAGTTTTTCTGAAAACAAATTAATACATATAGTGAAGTGAGATGACTTGCCTCTCCAACGTAAAGTCTGTTGTCAGGTCTAAGAATCACATAAACACTCGAAACACCAATTGCTGATGGTGGTGGTTGTTGTCGAGGAGCAACTACAACACATCTTATAACAATTTCTGATGTAGTTCTCATCTTGCAAAGCTCAACTAGCCTTCTCTGACATATCATGCTGACAGCACTTTCTACTTCCTTCAAAAATTTCTTCGTCTGGTCTGTCGATTCAGTGAATGAAAGAGCAGAAGTTTCTTGAATAATTGGCTGATTGTCTGTTTTATAAGATCCCTTTGCATTAGAAAGAAATTGTTCATTTTTTAGGTCTTTCTTCTGTAAATTCACATCCTTTGTGTTCATTGAAATATAAAGCTCTTCAGCTCTTTGTATAATTGCCTCAGGAACCCCTTCGTTCTTAGCCGTTTCGAAAGCAAGACTCTCCCTGCATATACCATCAATCAACTTCCATGTGGGTTTAGTTTGACCATCTACATATTCACTTCCCATTGCTTTAAACACGGTATTCCTTGTGGTCAATGGTAGCTTGAAGATATCATGCAAGTGAGTTGATACAATGCCCAAACAACCAATGGAATCAAGTGTTTCCACAATACTAGCAGCAATACACGTCCCTTTTGCTGTTTCAGTTCCTCTACATATTTCATCCACAAGAACAAGGCTCTTTGAAGTGGCTCCCATGATAATGGAGCGCACCTCTGACATTTCAATCTGAGATCAAAAGATACAAATGTAAATATATATCATTCGGTTAATGATGTTTTTTTAATATTTAGAACACGTATATATCAAATGATGCTTTAAGATGTAAGAATTTATGAACATGCCACCTGAAATGAGCTCTTCCCATCTGCAGGGCTGTCATAAGACTTCAGGTGCAACATAATAGAGTCAAACTGGGGAATTATTGCTGACTCAGCCGGGACCATAAGTCCACATATTCCAAGTAGTGCTGCCGCGCAAATCGAACGGAGCAAACTTGATTTACCACCTCCATTAGGTCCGGTTAAAAGAAACATCGACTTCATATCAATTGTATTCCGAACACCACTGCCTTCAGCTGCATCAAACCAATATGGTGATAGACCTGTAATCTGCATCCCCTGATATCCATTTGTTTGTCCCTTTTCCTGCATCAGAAATTTTAACATAAAAACAAAATACTTGCACGCAATTTCAAAGTTATATGATGCCAAGCTGGCAAGCCTTTTATGGTATGAAACCTTTATATCACTTGATTTTCAATTGCCTACCATAGCATATCAAAACAGTCTCACATATAAATGGTGGATGTCCGGGAGACAAGACAACATTGAAGAAACAAAACAGAAATGACATAAACTATGTGCGCAAAGAGTATCAAAAACTATGTAACAGAACTAAGAAAAAGGTGGTAAATTGATAGATACCTGAGAACCAAACGACTCGATGAGAGTAGGGAACACCCATTTCTTTCTTCTCCCCTCGCTGTGTCAACATTAGAGAATGTTCAGTTTAGCTTGATTTTAGATGATACAGTAGTTAACATCTTAAATTACCACCTGATAAATAAACAAACTTACAAACTAGCAGATAACTGTGAATTGTAAGACCTACCTCACATGATCAAATAATGCTTTTGCAATGACAAGCAACATGGAGGCAAAAATGAGAACATTAACTTTTGCTTGCAATTCAGCAGAAAGCTCCCTTAACAAATCTAAGACCATAGACTTTGCGTTCGCACATGCCTCGTGATACCTGAAATTTGAATAAAGAAGCATAAATAGTGTAACAAGAATAACAAAATTGTATTGAAGCCAAAGTCAAAAAGATTAACCTTGTAAGCGCATCCTCCACCTTCACTGTGGTAAACCATTCCTCCCCGACCTTTCTACCCCTTGAATCAATAGATGGCCGAAGTTGTTTGATTTGTTCTTCTCCTGGGGTACCAGCCCAAACAGCTGGTGCAAAACGTCTTCCCTTGAACCAAACAGCTTTGTGTTCCCGAGCATATGAGATTTCTCCCCTTGGACTTCCAAATGATGCAGTAGTAGCTCTTGTTCTTAAAATTACAGGAAGGAAATCTTCTGTAACCTAAAAGAATAGCCACATGCTCAGTAACAGTTGCTAAAAATGTAATACAACACAATATCACAACTATTAACTCACGGCTAAAGATAAGGCTTCAGCAGCCTGATCAACTTCCTCATAAGCTTCTATTAGATGGATCCTCTTAACACGACCCTTCCATGAAGACTCCATCTCCTCGAAAAACTCACTTGGTATGTTCACATAGGAACTCAATTTCTGATTACTTTCACCATCTAAAAAGATAATTTCACCAATTCTACTAGACACACATTCACATTCTTTCACCTGAAAATCACCAACAAGAAACAGCCAAGTATTTACGTACGGATGTCTATTTCAAATGATTATATATCATGGTCATTAAAATCTTTAGTAAATAATTCCAGGAGGATCATTAGAAGAAACCTCAGCACTTACTAGTGTATCGAATTCGATTTTTAGTCCTGTTGCCACCCAAGTAGGATCCATTAATAATCTTAGTATATCATTGAGTTCAGAACTTCTATACATCTGTAAGATCTCATCAAGGACACTTTTGATCTTGCAAAACTCAACATGATTTGTTTCCCTTAACTCAAGTAACTTTACAAGCTGCAAGATATTGGGCCAATATATTGAGCAAGAATAAGAGAGGTTAAAATACAGGAACATGACAAACAGTGTATAGAAAAGATTTATAACTGTCAGAGTTTGAGATCCACGCCTTCAACTATAGTGGAAACTAGAACTGATTTCAGTACCTTTGAGGGTGTGATGCAAGTAAACTCAGGAATTGTGCATGATACATTGCTTATAAGTTTGCAGATGTCTGCAAATGTTAAAATAGAATATAGTAGTTACCCTACAAAGCAAGGTGAAAGACTATAAATCAATAGTTTATAAGAAAAGTTTCAACACGAAGAGAACATCATTCACATAATGTGAACATGGATACTAACGCGCTATCAAAAGAGTTTAATTTCAGCTGATAAACACTCAAACTAGAACTCCAACATAAATCTCCTAGTTCCATTTCCCTTTAGGTTAACAAGCAATGTGAAATTTTCTTGACATAGTCAAGTTAATGAGGCAAGATTTTAGAAGTGACAGAGAATTACTAATCTTCCACATAAAAACTACAATCAAATTGCACTATTTCAGGCCAACTAATGTTAATTAGAAACTCACCTTGAATGGTAGATGCAATTGCATAAGCAGGAGGATTCAGAAGAAGATCTCTAACATACCTGTAAACAGAACAAAATATAGGACAGATAAACTTTATTTCGAAATATTAGAAAAATATTCCATCACTATAAAGAAATAAAAATATGAACGCATCAATTGACATTCTTATTTTGTTTTTGGGAAGTATCAACAGAAGTAGAGAAGAACTTCAGGTAATTCAGTAAGACTTAGCCACAAGATGTACACATAGCTTCTCAACGTTTGTCTAATCCCACCAATACTTTTTATATTGAAGATTTGAACAGGCTCTTCACTTACATGGCAGGTAGTCCAGTACAAGTTGAGGGGAGCAAAATTTTCAGCAAAAAAGGTATTCCCTCAGTCTGTATAGCACCTAGTATGCACATGACAGGTGTCAGTATATAGCAGGCATGAGAAACAGTGAAAATGAAGAGATGTATCTACACCAATTTGTGAGGCTGTTCCAAGGTGCAATGGATGAGGCCTGTTTTCGGAAGCAACCGTCACATTCCTAAAGGTGATATTGTCATCAAGGCCATATAGCCCTTTTACCTGAGGTTAAAACATCGATGGTAAACCACTGACAACATACTGAGAGATGCCAAGGATATAAACATAAAAAGTATATCAAACCCTAAATAAGATCTCATCAAGAATATTCCCTTCAAGCCATTCAAAGTGTCTGCCATTGCATTCTGCCCACAATAGCCCACCTTCACCAAACTCTCTCCAACTAGAAGTCCCTGTTAAAGGAAAGATGGTAAGATATGGCATTTACTTTAAACATGCTGTATCACAAAGAAAAAATACCTGAAGAATTGTTCTTCAGCGATTTATGTAGGAACAAATGATGGTAATGACATGTACGAAGCTTGGTAACTAATGCTTCTTCGGTTAAGCCGTCCTCTGAAGAGAACGTCTTCATTGTCTCCAATACAGAAACCATGCAATACCCTTTTGCGGAACGAGATACACCTATAAAATGTACAGATCAACATTAAACATAGTCAACATGTGAAATTTTCTAATTAAAAATTTTACATGGCATGATTTTGGAAGCTACTGAGACAACTTAATTAAGTATATGTCACTTTTACATACCAACAACTGGCATCGGCTCAGGAAACTCAAGATCACGATCATCTTCAATAAGTCCAAATACATAAGGACTTCCAGGATGTGCATGCCTTCATAAATTAATAAATCATAGTAATAAGTGGTTCAAAATTTGAGCTTCATGTTGTTACCAATACATACAGTTGAACTACAAATACATCAGTGTATTAGAATTAAAATCCTAGTGTTAAAGGTATGTTAAATTAGGATATACTTGAGGTCATGACAGCTCCTTAAATTAGATGTTTGTTTATTTGCTATTTTTTAAAATACAATAACTTGGTAAGTCAAATTAGGATATACTTGAGGTCATGACAACTCCTTACACTAGATGTTTGTTTATTTGCTATTTTTTTAAATAGCTTTAAGTGTACAAAATTGGTAGTAATACCCTATAAAAACAAAATTGGTCAAGCTGAAAAAAAGTCAAAATGTAAAGGGGGGTTAGGAATGTAATCAGAACAGGTTGCAAAGCTGAGGTTTGAGCATGTAACTACCCAGATATAAAACGGCTTTTGCGAGAACGGGCTTGAGTTGGACCCTGAACTTCTTCAACAATGCACTACAACCACAAACATTAAATTATCAACTCAGCCGTCATCTTATTACATAATTAAAAAGATACACCGCAAGAAAAATGCGGCTTATTTTAAGAAGGAACCAAACAATTGGGTAGTTGGTTAATAGTGAAATCAGCTTATTCTAAAATCAATTTTGATGAGTAAAGTTGACCACATCAAAAGTCAAAGAGCTTACTACTGAAAACCCATTACGTGTCAGATCATCCAATGTTTGACGTAAGTTCTGCAGAATTAAAAAATAATAATAAAAATGAATATGTAAACGGACATCCAAAAGTTAGCAAATCACAGCAATTGTGGTTCAATGATTTTTTTTAATCAGGTGATGTGTATAAACCAAGTTTAACATATAGGGGAAGAGGATAGACATTAAAACTTTTATATGAAATACCACCACAGGGCAGCCAGCTTTTGGAATGCTATCTGAACGAAGACCACCACAGGGATTCAAACCAGCATATTCTACAAGGATACAGGCGTCAAACCCAATGGCTTCATAAAAGTCCCCAACCTACAGGAATGTAGAGATTCATGATATTGCGCTTGATATTATATGACCATTGAGAAAACAACAGAAGAAGTAGAGGTGGCAATTTGTACGTATTCACTTGGTAACGGGTTAATTGGGTTGTGTTTTATCTCAAATGGATCAAAAGAATAAATTTAAAAAAAAGGTGGAAACAGGACAAACGGAATGAAAGTCACCTTAGTCTACTGTCAATACATATAGCCTTGTAAACCATTTTATTCAAAGATTCATATTATTATCCTGATATTCATGTATTTATAACCATTATTAGCTCATTATTTACCAAAACTATTAATAGATAAAAAATTACTTGAGGTTCAACCCAACCCAACCCAACTTGTCCCATTTTGACCCGTAGTAAAAATGAACAATTTTAACCCGAACATTTTTTAACCCGATTCCTAATCCACCCATATTGCCACTCTAAAAAGAACCATGCTTTTAACGAGATGCACCAACATACCCTACAAAGTAAAACTTCCCGAGGGAACCTTGACTTGAATTTCAATATTTCACAATTAAGTGTTCCTTCTTTTAGACTACACAAAATAATACGAAAGGAAAAATCACTAATATATCATTGTTTTATGTTGACAACAACTATTCACAAGATTAAGTTAAATTATATCAAATACAGTTTTCAACATAAGAAAACAACACTTGCCTCCCATTCTTCAAGTTGTCATCCAAACCAAGCAGATTTGAGTAAACCAGTCTATTTACCAATTGGACAGAAGATGTCTTCATGCATGTCTGCATTTTCTGAAAGTACGAATAAGACGATTATTAATACGTGTAGAGGAGAATTCAAAAAACATCTGTGAATAATGTATAACATGCTGATTAAAAAGTTATTAAGAATACCTCCTTCCACCAAATGATATGAGAATAATCTTTCTCCGCAAGCACATCTTTTAGCTCCCTGAGTTGTTTAGCTGATTTGGTGCCGGTAGTCCTTCTCTCTCTGGAACAGTAGACCTGCTTGTGCTGTCTGGTACTTAAAAGAAAATAAATGGAAGCCAATAAGAGAGTGTTCATTACAAATCATCAGGTAACCAAACTTGATGAGTCTTAGAATGAAAGAAGACCAAATGTACCAACTATATCCCTGATTAACAAAAGAATCGGCATCCAAACCTTCTCTATCACTTTGAAAGATACATGCTTGAAGTAGAAGTAAAAATTTTGACCCATTTATCGATTAATAAATCAATTTGGTTGTTTTTAGTCTCTAACAGGTCAAAAGAGCCAGATTGAAGTAGAGGTGAAAATTTTGACCCATTTATAGATTATCGAATCAATTTGGTTGTTTCTAATCTCTAACAGGTCAAAAGAGCCGAAATAAAGAGGTTAGAAAAAAAATATATAAGCTAATCAAACAGGGTGAAAGATGCCAAAGGGTATTGAGATGCATAAAGCCTCCTACTTGCTTTATTCAAAAACAAATGTAACAGCATAAGTTTTGTAATCATATTTAGCACACCATTTATTCTGAAGATTCAAAAAGAAATGAACAAAAAGTGTTTGAAAGTCAACTCAACCTAACTTCAACTGTGACCCAACCAACTTACTGGTCCAATGATCATGGCTTCATAAAATGGTCATGAATAATTAGCCAATTATTACTGTTTTATCTCTTGTAGATAGTGCTTGGCGGCACTAAATTCAGCAATTCTTATTGCAATTAGGCCATGATTGATTGCAGTGCTTCTTTAATCAATCCCAATCCAAAACAGCATAATCATAGTTTCTAAGCATATCCAATTTGTCTTACATTTGAGGTTAATATTATGTACTTCGGTTGAGTAGAACTTGAACAATATCTTCTAATGTGAATCATTACCTTCTATGAATAGCATCAAGGAGCCTAGCCAGTAGCCACTCATGAGCATATAAGACCAACGTAATGGGGCATTAAGAGGGCATTAAGGGTATTATAGCATCTTAAAACGCCCTTGCACCACCAGGTGGGCATTATAGGGGCGTTATAGGTGGGGGCGGTTCCACCATAACTTCTTACAGATCTCATGATTAGATTAGGATCAAAGGGCGGGCATTAAGAGGCATTAACCATTACATATGTTTTTGACTAAAATAGTGATGCTGAGCTAGTGTTGATGTGGCGTAAAATGCCCCTTAAGGGACATTAACCATTGCATATAGTCTAACAACATATACATGAAACCCCTAGAGTTTGCCAAAAAAAGTTTAGCGATAACAACACTTGTACTTGATCAGTTATGTTTTGCCATTGCCTTAAATCATGATGACTAAATTCCAACATAATAAAAAAGCCTCAACACACATTTAATGACTTTATATTGCAATTGCGATAACATTCCACATTTGAAGCATCCATTGAATATTCTTCAAACCATAGAGAAACAACCAAAATTGAAACGAAACAAACAGCAACGAGAGGAAAGAGATTTACTGCCATATTGTAGAGGATGAGGATGAAAAGCAAGGGCGAGGAAGAGGGGAACAGAAGTGAACGGCGGAAGAGCGCCACCAAGAGTCTGAGATAGCGACGGCCCCCGCCGTGAGCAAACACATGTTTCTGTGAGGAATTTGGGGGTTTCAGGGGTTGCAGAGGGTGAGAGAGAGGGGTTATACCGCCATAAAACTTAAAAGCCACAAGGGTTTTCGTCGGAAAACAACACACAACACACAACACACAACACGGGTGGGTGTGGGTGTAGAAGAAGCAGAGCTTTCTTCAGGTAGCTACGTTATGCCTACAAAAGCTGCCCGCCTGTCAGCATTCTTTTTTTCTTTTCTTTTCTACCGGCGGTTGTTTGTACGCCTGTAAATGAACCGAACATTATGAACATTTCATGTTTTTGTTCATGAACTTATCATGAACATCATGAACTGTTCATGAACTGTTTCATGAACTGTTCATGAACTGTTCATGAACTGTTCATGAACTGTTCATGAACTGTTCATGAACTGTATGAACTGTATGAACTGTTCATTCATGAACAGTTCATGAACTGTTCATGAATTGTTCGGCGGAAAGTCCGTTTATGTTCGTTTATTTATAAAATGAACGAACATGAACAAAAAAATCGTGTTTGTTTAATTAAACGAACAGACATGAACACATGCTTTGTTCGTTCGTTTACGTTCATGAACGTTCGTTTATGTCCGTTCATATATGTTCGTTCATTTACGTTCGTTTATGTTTGGTCATTTATGTTTGTTTATTTATATATATTAACATGTTAATAAAAGGGTATTAGGTGTTAACATTTGAAACATAAATGTATTAAGTTATGCTAAAAACTTATAAGTTTAGTGAGAATTTAATTTCCACTAATACACTTAAAAATTTCAAAATGATCATTTAAGGTTTTTTTCTGTTTAGTTTTGTTTGTTTATTATTTTTCATTTATTATTGTTCATTTGTGTTCGTTTATGTTCGGGAACTGTTCATTTAGCTTCTTAACGAACAAACATAAACGAACACGAGCAATTTTTATTTCTTAATGAACGAACATAAACAAAAAAACGTGTTCGATAATGTGTTCGTGTTCGTGTTCGTGTTCGGTAAAAGTTAAATGAACGAACA
>BJCO01362819.1:0-13161 GCA_018326465.1 Flaveria floridana
ATTCGAACTAATGGTTGTATCGCAAATGACAGTAAGCAACAAAAATATTTTCAAAAATAATACATCAACCCAAACAGTATACTTTTTCCTCCAAAACTTTTATTGAATACCAAATGGTTGAAAATGGGGCTATGAACTCACCGTGTCTTCCCACTTGAACCTAACAAAATAGTTCACAGTGTCAGAAAATATTTTTTTTAGAATTTTTAGAACCTCAGTTGTAAGTATCTTTTGAAATTTTACCAAAAATGTCATCACCAAATTTCCCACAAATTATTTATACATAATTTGCTTAAAATTAGTCCAAATTCCTCATAAATCATCAAAAATATCTACTATTGTCCAAAAATCATCAAAAATTCATAAAAGTTTTTCCAAAAAGTCAGTAACATCTCATAATTTTTACAGAATCTAAATCTTAACAGATTATTTTCTGTAAATTTTAGAATATTCCCATAATTGATTAAAAATAGATTCTACCCTTGATAAATTCAGAAAATTTTACAGACGGCTTCTTATACAAAAAAAACATCATATAATTATCTCAAAGTCGAAATCATAACAGATCAGTTTCTGTAATTTTTATAATAATTGCAATATTTTGCAAAAATACTCATACTGCTTCAAAAATTATGAAAATTATATATTCTGTAGTCTCTGATTTCATATTGCATATGTGATTTTATCAAAATTTATTATTTATTTAAGTATTTATTATGATTTATTTACTGCAGAATATATAAAAATCCATATTTTAATTATAATAAAGAATAAAATTCTGAAATAATTCCAGAGGCTTTTATACCTCAAAAAGAATCAGCCAGTGAATTTATCAGAATTTTCCTGAATTTATTTCTATTTTTGATATTTTCTTCTATTTTTCATTGTAAAATAATTTATATAAATTATTTATTTATCAAAATTTTGTCAAAGTTTCCAGATCCATATTTTAGTATAAAAATGAGAATTTTTCAATGTTTATTCCCACAATCGCTTTCATTTAATATTTATTTGATTTTTCTTAAATAATTATAAGATCAATTTTGTAATTTCAAAATATCTCTTTTTAATCATAAGTTTCTGAGTTTTTGCAACTCATTACTTATGATTCATGAATTAAAACTTTCCAAATTGGTTTTGGTGTTTGAACACCAACAAATATGTATATATATCGATTTTTGTTACATATATGTAACAAAAATTGTTTTATACCTTGTGATGAAGATCTTAATGGTATCTTAGCTCCTTGAACCCGAGAGAAAGGCTGTGGAGGTGGTGGATGATGATAGTAGGTGATGGTGGTGCGTGGTTGTGTTTGTTTGTTATCGGTTGTTGTTGTTGGTTGTCGGTTATTGTTGTTGTTAGTTGGCGATGGTGGTGGAGTTGGTAAAGGAAACCGAGAGATGGGAGGGCAGAGATAAGGTGGTGTTTGGGTGTGGTGGTGCCAGAGATTGTAGTGGTCGAGTGATGGTGGTGGTGTGTGTATAACGATCCGCGAGAGAGAAGGAGACAATAGATTTTGGTTTGTGTTTGTATGTTGCGGATGGGAGGGGGCATATAAAGCTGAAATCAAGGGACACCTAAGGGTGTCATCATGGATTCTAATACTAGTTTAGATGAGTAAGAAATAGTAGGTTGGCTAGGTGTCTTGGTGGCGGTTTTAGAGAGGAACCGAGAGGAGAGGTGGCAAGGCATGTGAACATGACTCACCTTGAGTCATGATGATTATTCCTTTGCACCATTTTCAATTATGAATGCAAGATTCCATTAGTCAATGGGTTGCTTGGTGCCTAAGGTTAGGCTTATAAGGTGGCGAAATGGTTTTGCAAAACAACCGAGGAGGTGGCGGTTTGGAGGTGTGAAAGCAAGAAAAACCGAGGCATGGGTGGTGGTTTAGGAAGGAAGTAAAGTGGAACAAGTTACTTAGTCACATGGATATCTAGGATAAGGTGGTGTGGTGGCGGGTTAAGTAAGGTGGCCGAGGGTGGTGGTGGTTGTTATCGGGTGGTGTTATGGTAAGGTGATTTCGGGATATTGGTTTTGGGTTGGTGGTTTAGGTTGGTTGTTTTGGCCGTGGGTGTTTGGGAGGGTGGTTTGGGTGTTAGTTTTCGGGGGATGGTGGTTCGAGTGGTGTAAGGTAGTGATTTTCGAGTGGGTTATGATAACGTGATGGTTTAGGTAGGGTGGTATGTTTTGGATTATTAGTTTTAGGTTTTAGTTTTTAGGTTTAGGATTTTAGTTTAGTTCAACTTTAATGTGTTCATATATATACATATATATATGCCCGTAAGTATATATATGTGTGTATCTAAGTGAGCTATATATATACCAAACATTTATATAAACATGCATACGCACAATTTTGTATTTATATACATATGGGTGTGAGTTTTGGGTGCCTTTACATACATGCATACGTAAATTATTAACTTATGTGTATGCATGCAAACATGCATACGTAAAGTTTTCATATATATAGATATGTAACCATGCATACGTATACCAACTTTTATTTTTCTCTATATTTCTATGAGGTATATATATATATATGCACACCATTCATAAACATATATATACACACTTGCACGTTTCATTTATATAATTATATATATATATATAAAAATAATTTGATTATATACATATTAACAATTAATTTTATATGCATGCATGCGAACATGCATATGTATTTTCATAATATATATATACTAAAAATAATATTATTGTGGCTCGTAACGTAATATAATAAAAATAATTCTAGGGTTGTCACACTATCCGTATTTGTCTATGCGGATGACCAAGGAACAAATGCTGACAAGTGTTTGTTCTTCCGCGTGTACAAATGCGGACATTTAGAAGCAATGCGGCAAAGTATTTGTTCATTCGCATTTGTTAATGCGGATGCACTAAATAAATGTTGATAAGTGTTTGCTCATCCACCTTTATTAATGTTGATGACCAAACACTTAATGTTGAAGAAGAAACAAGAAATGCATGAAGCTAAGGCATCCGCATTAGTTAATACAGATACTCAACAACTAATGCGGTTGAAGACTTTTGTACTTAGACTAGTATTTTGTATAGTTGGCGGGGTAGTTTAGTCTTTTTGTACAGGCTTTATGTCAGCCTATAAATAGAATAGAATATCCATCATATGTGAGTTTTTCATTCACAAAGATACCTAGTACTCAAGTTACAAGGTTCTGAGGTTGTCTTTTCACTATTCTTGAAAACCTTAGAACCCATTGTAACTTGTTTGTTCACCAATCAATATACAAGCATTTAAGAGTATCTTTACAGCATTTAATGTTCTTTGATTTAGTATTTCTGCTACTTAATCGCTGACTCAATCATCATATTCCATCCTTGTTGACTTCATATCAACAGAGAATATCATTCTCCGACCCAGTAAATTGATATCAGAGCTTTGGCTCTCAAATTCAACCTAAGATCTGCTCAGATCTTGGCTGAAAATCAATTGATCTGGTGATTGAGTTGCTTACTAACAAGTCTCGGTTGTTAATGAGCATGCAGCTGTAAAAACCCGAAAAACTTCATCCACTTTCACTTTTCTACTACAAGAACATACTAAAAATCATCAGTACTGTTCACATCTATGATTGAACACAAACAAAATACACAAAAATCAACAAAATAGAATTAAAAAGAAACTGCTACAACTCAAGAAAACCCTACTGGCTGCTACTGTTCATATAATTCATTCCATACACTAATTACTAAAATCGTTGACTTGTAACACCCGGAAATCTTGACAAAATAAAAGAAAGAAAAGCAAAAAGAAAAGGAATGAGAGAAGAAAACAAAAGTAATTAGAAGAAAAGAAAAGAGAGCCAAAGTGGAGGGCTAGAATGCAAAAAAGGACAAAATAATAATATTATTATGTTTAAAGTAGGAATGGTCGTCCACTTCTCTGATCACATCAACTGCTCAACAGTTTAGAGAGAGAAAGCAGAAAGATCTTTGACTTTAGAGAGAGAAAGTAGCTGAATTTAGCCAAGGTAAGCAAATTTAGCATAATTGGTTCGGTTTTTATGGATTTTTGACCATGAAATCGATTTCTACATGTTCTTATGTGTGTACATGTGTTCGGTTATGTGTTATGACACGTATAGTTGTTATTAACTTTTGGGGAGTTCAAGTTCAAAGAAGTTGAGCTTGGAAGCAGAAAAGGTGAGTTTCTAGACCCCAATTATTTTATATGTTTTTAAAAGTTTTCGGAGCTGAAAATGCATGTAAAACATTTTATAAATGTTATGTATGTAACTATATGTATATGTGCCACCTCTCGTATCAAGAAGTCACACTTAGAGAATTTAACATATAATTGTTCCCTCTTCAACAGTTCTAACACTTAGAGAATTTAACATATAATTGTTCCCTCTTTAACAGTTCTAAGATTAACCGTAGATGCTCTTCATGTTCCTCCTTGGTCTTGGAATAGATCAATATGTCATCGATAAACATAATAACAAACTGATCAATGTAGGGTTTGCACACGCGGTTCATGAGGTCCATGAACACCACTGGTGCATTAGTCCACCCAAACGGCATGACCAAGAATTCATAATGGCCACTGCAGTTCCTGAATGCTGTCTTTAAGATGACTTCTTCTCGGACTCGCAACTGACGATAACCAGATCTTAAGTCAATCTTAGAATAGTAACTGGATCCTGAAGTTGATCAAACAGATCAGCAATACGAGGTAGGGGATATCAGTTCTTGACTGTGACATTGTTCAACTCCCTATAATCAATACACATTTGAAATGTGCCATCCTTCTTCTTAATGAACAGAACAGGGGCTCTCTAAGGCAATGAGTTAGGTCGGATAAAGCCCTTATCCAATAGCTCCTGAATTTGTGCTGACAATTCCTGTAATTTATTCGGTGCCAATCGATAAGGTGCTCTAGCGATTGGGGCGGCACTAGGACTCAACTCAATCTAGAACTCCACTTGAAGATGAGGTGGTAATCCAGGAAAGTCCTCTCAAAACACCTCTAGAAAGTCACGAACCACTGGAATATCCTCCATCTTCCTTTCCTCTTGTTGCTTGTCAGTTACCAAGGCCAGTATAGCTAGTTGACCTTTACGTAGCATCTTCTGTGCTTTAATGATTTATAAGATGCCTTTCACACCACCACTCCTTTCACACTTGACCGAAAGAATTTCACCATCCTCAAGAAGAATACGTACAATCTTCTCATGGCACACTACCTATGTCTACTTCCCGGATAGCCAATCCATTCCCACAACCACATCAAAGCTCCCAAGTGTAACGGGCATAAGAGTGTAACGGGCATAAGATCTATGTCTAAAACGTGTCCGGCCAGTTCTAATGTTACAACCCTTATGAATGTGCGTGATGTGAATTTGTTTACCATCATCTAAATATACAGTATAGGTAGAATCCAAGGTAGAAGGCATATCATTCATAAGGCTCCAGTGTCAAATAATATAGTAGCATATCGACCATTTATAGGGAATGTAAAAGTAACTATAGGAGGATCTTTTAGAGCCTCACCTGAACCGATGACGAACGCTCTCCCTTTGGCTCCACCATCGTTTCCACCATTTCCAGCATTGTTGTTATTTCCATCATCCCCAGTGTCATTTCCATTCTTTTTCAACTGATGGTAGTTCCTTTTGTAGTGGCCCTCTTTCTCGTATTCAAAACATCCCTTAGGTGTTTCTTGTCGTTGTTGTGGCTTTTTCATCAGCTCGCCATGACAATCCTTTGCCGTGTGTCCCAACTTTCTATACAATTGTAATACTTAATGTGAAAAGATTGCATTGATAGACTAAAATACAAGAATATAAATAGCCTATTACAAAGGTACATGAATGGAAAGAAGGAATTAAAGGCTAAATCTATATGGGTCAATAACAACCATAATATTACTCTGAATATAGTTTAGGCTATTCATAGAAATACATATAATACAACGGTTAATTAGGAGTGTCCTTAATATGCCCCCGCAAGATGGAGGAGCGATCGGAGACTCCAATCTTGGACCATAGTCGGTGAAAGGGGGCCCGTCCGAGAGGTTTAATGAGCACATCGGCTAGTTGATCAGCAGAGTGAATGTGCAAAACTCGTAAAACCATTAGTTATCTTTTCCCGAACAAAATGATAGTCGAGTGCCACGTGTTTCATACGTGAGTGATAAACCGGATTGGCACACAGATAAGTAGCACCTGCGTTGTCATAAAATAATGTAGGAGACTTAGTGATCGGTAAACCAAGCTCCAATAATAGGTTCTGGACCCAAGAAAGTTCAGCTGCGCCATTTGCCAATGCCTTATACTCTGCTTCGGTTGAAGAACGAGAGACTGATTTTTGACGCATCGAGCTCCATGAAATTAAGTATGATCCAAGATAGATAATATAGGCCGTGGTGGAACGCCCTCCGTCGGTAATTCCACCCCAATCACAGTCGGTAAAGGCGGTGAGTTGAAAAGGAGAGGCATGATTTAGGAATAAACCATGATGAATGGTGCCTTTCAAGTATCAAAGGACGCGTTTTAATGCTTGCCAATGAAGTTGAGTTGGTGCGTGCATGTAACGAGAGAGCTTGTTGACCGCGTAAGAGACATCGGGTCGAGTAAAAGCAAGATATTGGAGAGAGCCTACCAATTGGCGATACGGTGTGGGGTCAATGGTAGGTGAGCCATCATGAAGGGAAAGTGACTCAGTAGAGCTAAAGGGGTGTGGCAACCGGTTTAGCTCCATCCATGTTAAATTTGGTGAGTAAATTTTGAACGTGGGCATGTTGAGATAGAAATAAACCATTGGTAGTAGAAATTACTTCTATACTAAGGAAGTGATGTAGCATGCCAAGATCTTTTATGGAAAATTTGTCTGATAATGCACGAACGGTATGGTGAATAAATGAATTGTTGTTGCCGGTCAAAACAATGTCATCAACATACACCAAAAAATAGGAGACAAGTCCGTCCCGGTTGTAGATGAACAGAGATGGATCCGCTAAGGATTTGCGGAAACCAAGTTTGAGAAGAAATGTGGCAAGTTCCATGTACCAGGCACGCGGTGCTTGTTTGAGGCCGTAAAGGGATTTCCGAAGATGACAAAGGCGATTTGGAAAATCCGGATTGACATAGCCAGGTGGTTGATACATATAAACGTCTTCATGCAAGGTGCCATGCAAGAACGCGTTATTAATGTCAAGTTGCCGAATGGGCCAGTTGTAAGACAAGGCAATGGAAAGAATCGTTCGGATAGTGACCGGTTTAGTGACCGGACTAAATGTCTCAAAGTAATCTTTATCGTACTCTTTAAGAAACCCTTTGGCAACCAGGAGATCCTTATATTTCTCAATGGACCCGTCTGGACGTCGTTTGATACGAAACACCCATTTGCAACCGATAGGTTTATGTTGCGAAGGAGGGACAAGTTCCCAAGTGGCGTTCATAAGAAGAGCATTAAACTCACTGTCCATTGCTTTCTGCCACTCAGGATCCTTTAATGCTTGGTTCTGAGTTGTTGGTTTGATTGAGGAAGAAATCGGGTGAGCAGTGGTAGGGTTGAAAATTTTGGGATTAAAGTACTTGGGGTTTGGTTTGCAGGTACGTGGGGGTAGAGAGGAAGTGGCAGATGAAGAATGAGATTCATCTAACTGGAAGGTAGGCATTGATGAAGTTATGGATGGGTTTGAAGGTGGGGTGATTGAGGAGGTGGGGTTGGAATGGGCACTGTATGTAGATGGAGGGGGAGTGTGGAATTCATTAGTTTGTTGAGTGTAGGTAGGAGTGTTTGGTTCGGCTTGATTAGTGGGTTGTTGGGCTTGGGGAGGTTGATCTAAATTGAGTGTTGGGTCATTGATAGGGTTGGCCATAGTTTGACCGAAGTGGATAGCGGGAATGGGGCAGTAGACATGTGATGAATTTGTAGTGGTTGGTTGTGCCATGCAAGTGGGTTGAAGTGGTGGAATGCCAAGAAATGTTTCAACAGTGGGAGTGGATGATAAGTTATTTAGATATTTAAATGGAAATTTGGACTCAACAAATTCCACATGTCGAGAGTGGTAGAGTTTACGATTGGTGTAATCTATAACATTTGTAGGCAGATTTAGACGATGAGTAGCCTAGGAACACGCATTTTTCTGAGCGAGAGTGAAGTTTAGATTTGGCATATGGGCAGAGCCACGGATAGCATAAGCATCCAAAAGGTTTTAGTTTGTTGTAAGTCGGGGTTTGGTTGTAGGGAGTGGAATATGGGCGATTGAAATCGAGGATTGGAGTGGGTAGGCGGTTTATGAGGTAAACCGCGGTTTGAAAAGCATGTGACCAAAACGAGAGAGGAAGATGAGCATAGTGTAGTAACGCTAACCAGTCTCCATAATGTGACGATGACGGAGTTCGGCAACACCATTTTGTTTCGGGGTATGTGGGGGGTTGTGAAATGAGAGATACCTTTTGACTGAAGATAAGAGGTGAGACCAATATATTCGCCACCGTTATCAGTGAAAAGCAAAATTAAAGGTGTTTGAAAAAACTTTTCTACTAGCAATTTGAACTGTGGGAATAAAGTAGAGACATCAGATTTATGTTTCATGGATATAGCCAAATGTACTTAGTGTGAAAATCTACAAAAATCACATAACAGGTGAAACCATCGATGGATTTTTCAACCGGTCCCCAAACATCCGAGTATATTAATTGTAGGGGTTTTGTAGTTGTAAATGAGTTCACACCAAAGGAATTCTTATGTCTTTTATTGATAGAACACGAATTACAATGAAAATTTTGAAAATTAAAATGCAAGCCTAGACATTAAGCTAATTTTTTAAAAATTCAAATAGAAAGATGCCCAAGTTTGTGATGCCAATCAAGAGATGAAGTTGTTGACACCGCATTTATCTGAGGCAAGGACGGAAGATTTGCATAGTAGACGTCAAGGTAATTCTCGCCCCACATTAGTCGTGCCCCCGTTCGAAGATCCTTAACAAAAAAATGCGTGAGAAAAAATTCCACAGAAACATGATTGGTTTTACATAGTTTTGCAACGGAAATGAGTTCGTTTTTAAAATAAGGAACACATAAGACGTTTTTTAGTGAAATAGGACCATTAGACGTGTTAAGGTGTGCTTGACCAATGTGAGTGATAGTTAAGGTTTTACCATTGCCAAGAACAATTTCGTCTGGTTCGCCGTACTCGGATAGAGAGTGAAGGGACGAGTGATCGGTAGTGACATGATGGGAGGCTCCACTATCAAACATCCATGATGAAGCGAAAGGCGGGCGTGAAGTAGTGACATTGGCAGTAGGCAGAGCATGGTTTTGGGTCATAGAACCACTTATGGTGACATGATTTTCCCGAAGAAAACGGGCAAGCTTCCTACATTCTTTGGCTTCATGACCTGCAAAATTACAATATTGACAAAAGATGGTGTTTTGATTTTCAGGTTTACCGCCATTGGACCACTAATTGCGAGAATTTTTGTAGTTGAAATTCCCTTGAGGGGTACGACGATCAAAAACAGATCTGGAGCCGGGCCTTGCTTGTTTTTTAGTGTAATTAACCATAGCCATGAGGGTGGGTGATTGAACTGATGAAGTGGTAAGATCCCTTTCAAAATCAACCAACTTCTCAAATAGTTCGGAAAATGTGATTTTGGAATCAAGAAGACGGAGTGATGCTGTAATATTTTTGAAGTCGTCACCTAACTGACAGAGAACGTGAACCATGAGATCTTCATCCTTCACCGAGTGTTGAACTAAGGCTAGTTCATCAGCAATTGATTTCATGTCTCGTAGATATTCAATGACGGTGCGTGTTCCTTTCGGGTTGGACGCAAGTTTGGATTTGAGCGAGATAACGCTAGAGTGAGATGAGTTCACGTAGCTGGTTACCAATCGATCCCATGCTTCACGGGCGGTTTTGGCAGATGCAATCATTGGTTGGACAGCCGGTGAGCAGCTGCCAAGGAGAGCGGCAAGGATAATCTGATCTTGTCGGTACCAGGAATGGAATTCCGGGTTGGGTTTGGTGGCCTCAGCATTGATAAGTTTCTTCGGAGTAATGTCGGTTCCGGTGATAAAGTGAGCGAGGTCCATGCTGATTAGAGTCGAGTAAACATGCTTACGCCACATCGGAAAATTATCACTGGTGAGAGTGATGTTAAAATTAGCAGTGGCTGAGAGTTGAACAACCGGAATCGGTGCCATGGTGTTAACTGGAAAAAGTGATCGGAAAAAGAAATTTAGGATCGGACTCGTTTGAGTATTGGAGGCTGTGATACCATATGCAATTATAATACTTAATATGAAAAATTGCATTGATAGACTAAAATACAAGAATATAAATAGCCTATGACAAAGGTACATGAATGGAAAGAAGGAATTAAAGGCTAAATCTACGTGGGTCAATAACAACCATAATATTACTCTGAATATAGTTTAGGCTATTCATAGAAATACATATAATACAACGGTTAATTAGGAGTGTCCTTAATACTTTCCACACCTTTGGCACTTGAAGTTATCACACCTGCCGGAGTGATAGTAATTGCAGCAATTACACTTAGGATACCTCCCCACGTATTCTCCCTATCATTGGTTGGTAGTGGCGGTTTAGTTGAAACCTCGGTTGTTGTCAAACTTCCTCGGTTGTTGCTGATGTTGTTGTTGTTGCTGGTTGCCTGAAGTTGATACCTTATTGTTTGGACCATCCCATTTGCGTTTGAGGTCTGGTACACTCACCACCACACCCTGTTTAGGCAGTTTGCCCTATTCCACTGCCTGGTCGGTCAACTTGTGAGCCAATCGTATCGCCTGCTAAATTGTTGTGGGGTTGTTGGTAGTAACCATACTTTGAATCTCCGAGACCAGTCCACACAAGTATAGTTCTATCCTTTTGTGCACTGGGGTCACCATCCCAGGGCACAATGTTTCCAGCTCGTGAGACCTGGTGGTGTAGGCCTTAATCTCTTAAACTTGCATTTTCAGTTACCACAACTCCGTCTCTAGTTTTTGAACCTCATCTCTAGGACAGTATTCCTCAGTCATCATTGTTTTAAATTCATCCCAAGGTAGGTCATTTGCCATTTCCTGACCCAGCATCTACACCTGGGCATTCCACCAAGACAGTGTTGCGCCTTCAAATGTCCCGGATGGGTATTTCACCTGATCAGCTGGCGAGCAATTATATTCGGCGAAGATAGACTCCGTCTTCTTAAAACACCTCACCAGTCCTACGGCACCTTTAGCTCCACTGTTAGTGTAGGGCTTACAATCCATGAAGGATTTTTTGGTACATAGTGGGGGTCCTGTTCCAACAAATAAAAATATTTAGTTTAACGGTTTAAATAAGCAACTAGAGTGTTTGTCAAGTCATTTGTATCATTTACCTACTGATTGTGTAGTGTACACTTGTGCAGCGTGCACTGCAGCCACTGCCGCCTGCACATGCTCATTGATCAGCGCATCCAGTTCTGCAGGGGTCATGTTGACCCCTCCCGCGCCGCGCCTACGTCCAGCGCCACGTCCTGCACCACGTCCATGACCACATCCTCTACCGTTCGCTTCCATTTTCACTTTACATTCACAAACATAAAAATGAGTAACATGTAACATGTTCACCTTATTAGAGCATAGTAAATAGTAAGAAAGTAAAGCAGTTCATCAACCATAACCTTTACAACCAAAATAATAACCAAAGATAAATAAATTGTAACCAATTCATAAAATATTCAATCAATGTCAAAATTTTTAGTTTTTTCAGTTGGGTGGGAAACAACCCTTCCCATATAGGTTTTTAAAAGAAAACACCATGTAGTCTAAGTCAAATGAAAGTGAGGATAAGTCTAGGACATCGGACCCATCACTGTCTTCCTTCATCTCTTCAGGCTCTTGTTCCTCTTTTGGGGCTTCCTCTGGTTCTTCCTCAGGGTCCTCCTCAGGCTCCGCCTCGGGTTCCGCAGCTATGTGCATTACCGAGAACTGTGCCTCTAAGGAAGCAAGTCTCGACCCATAATCATGTAGGGTGTCATCTCTAGCCTCTGATCGGTGGATCGTCTGAGTCATCCTATTAGTCAAAGTGCATTGATGTTGATAGCACTTATATTGTAAGTCCTTCACCTTTGCCACTTCTTTTCTCGTCTCTCGCATCTGATATCGTAGTTCGGTGACCAGCTCAATAAGCCACTGAGTACGTCATTTTTCTGTGTCCAATGCAGCAACTAAAGCTGCAATCACTTGTTCGTTAGGCTGGTCTGTCAGAGGGAGGGAAGGTGTAGATTGCTTAAAATTGTTCCTAGTCCTTGGTCTCTTAGTAGGCACGCACTCCCTATATATCATGTGGTCCACATAATCAGGATAATAGCTCTAATCCTGCGGAGCATCGCGTTCCATCACCACGAACGGTTGATCCTAATTGATCTCTTCGGGAGGCTAGTCAAGTCAAGGCCACTCAAGTGTTCGGTCGTGTACAGGAGGAGCAGGAAGGGAATCAGAACGTGAAGGGGAATCAGAATCTGCTGGTCTCTTACCTGCAGCTCGTGAGGATGATGGCATACTGTAGGGTACGTGATGTGTATGCCAATCAGTATACAGTAGTGTTGGATCAAGAAGAAGGCTGGTGCAACCAAAACCAATTCACTAAGACAAATTTTGGTGCTACATATAAAGGCTTCCTAAGCTTAGAATGAAACTTCTGAAGGTTGTAGAGTACTTCCGAAGACAAAGTGAAATATCAACTTCCGAAGACAAAGCTCTACTTCCGAAGACAAAGATATGCTTCCGATGATAAAGCCAAGAAACTAGAAGACTGCTTACGAAGTATGAAGTTCATCAAGCCTTGGAAGAAGCAGTCTCTTCCTAAGTATAAGTGGTCTCGAAAGAACTTATTCTTCCAAAGACAACTTATCCTTCGGAAGACTCTGCTATGAACCAGTGGACATAAGTATGGACCTTCTAACACTCTGCTGCAGACCTCTGATAAACTGCATGGCATTTTCTCAAAAGCCATGTAGTTGACCATATTTTATTCCACTGTTTACCTTTATTAGGTAGTGCAGTTACCAACTTAAGTTAGTAACAACAGGTAAGTCATGGACATGTCATGACTACCATATCTTAGATAATACTTTATCTAAGATACCTTAACTCTAGCATTGTAGTATATGCT
>BJCO01362820.1:0-17236 GCA_018326465.1 Flaveria floridana
AAGAGGTTTTGTTGCTGAAAAGTGGTGTCAAGATTCCTAGCAATCAAAGGTGTTTTGTACAAGCTTGGGGGTATCACCTCTTGAGGACTTCTACTTTGAAGTTTCAGCCACAAGATTTCATCTTCTTTCACCTCTAGAAACTCGACTTTGAGCAGCTCCAAAGGTTGTATTCTTAACATCCTATGCTCATTCTATTGTATGTATTTCGTATAATGATCCATGGATTTGGGGTTTGCATATTAAATGGGTTTAATAATCAACATATTAACATGTTTTAAAACTAAAATCCGCTGCGTTTTTCATATAAACAAGGTTATATGAGCTTTGATAAACATGTTAAATCCCTTCAGATTTCTTTTGTATTACTCATAATAATCACAATATCATCGGCGTTTACCAAGAGAGGTACACACAATTTGGAATCAGACTTAACAAATAAGGAGTAATCACTAACATTATGTACAAACCCAATTTCCAATAATGCGCTAGATAAATTTTCATATCATTTTCTTGGAGCTTCTTTTAAACCATATAAAGACTTTACCACTTTGCAAACGTTTGTTTCATTTGGAGAAAAATATCCCTCAGGCAACGTCATATAGACTTCTTCAACTAGATTTCCATATAGAAAAGCATTACTAACACCTAACTTATATAGATTCCAACCTTTACTAACATCCAAATTAATCAGACATCAGATAGTGATCTTCTTTACAAAAGGGGAAAAGTCTCATCAAAGTCTATCTCCTCCCATTGACTTTAACCCTTAGCAACTAGTCTTGCGTTATACCTATCAATTTGACCCTTTGATTCATATTTAATTTTATAAATCCATTTACATCCAATCGGTATCATACCAGAAGGAGATCAGTTAAGATCCAAGTATCATATTTAATACCTCCATGTCATCATTCATAGCTACCACCAAATTTGGGTCTTTGATAGATTCTATAAATGTTTTGCTTAAAAACTCTTATCAAGTGTACTTATAAAGCAAAAAAAATTATGTAATAACTTTGAATAGTTTACCATATTTTTAGTCTCATACTTAACCTTCCCTTATATCGTGTAATTAGTGAATTTTCTAAGCATTTATACTTTCTAGTGGACTTTCTGGCATTATATTGTTCACTAGAATCATGAGACTATCCCTTACAAGTACAATTATTTCATTTTCATTCAAAAGTAGGTCGGGCACTACTCCTGATGTTTGATGATCCACTAAGATTTGAAGTCGTATCTAAAGAAGGACTTGATTAGTTAGATTCTTAATGAATAATTTGATGTCAACCAGCGGCTCGATAATATTGTCGTCAAACTACATATCATTATTGTCAACCTCCTTCTCATCATCATATGGAATATTTGAGTCATTCATAGAATTTTGGTAACCACAATACTTTCCCAATGAAAAAAGTTTAAATGGTTTACTTTAGAAGAATGTGAACGAGTTTATGTGTTGAACTAGATTTAACATGATAAATATTTCCATAAAATTTTATAGTTTATAAGCTTTTTTGTTATTAGTTTATGCAAGAAAAATATATTTTCCCGCTTTACTCTAAAATTTAATATTAGTGCTTGAAATATTTGAAAACAAAGATAACCAAAATTTCAAAGATCAATAAGATAAGATTTAATCCCAACCATGATCTTAGACAGTGACCTGTCTAATAATACAGATAAATGGGTCCTATTGATCATATACGTGGCAATTAATACACATTTCGACCACATATTAAGAGGAATGGCCCTTTAAACAACAAGGATGTGGCAACATTTAACAGTTGTCTATGTTTGTGTTTCATAACTCTATTTTGTTTTGGAGTGTAGGTGCAAGATGTCTAATGAAGAATCTCGTTTTTGTTTAGAAAATTATTAAATTTATTATTTTATAATTTTGTCCTATTTTCGCTTCTGAAAACTTTAATAGTTTTACTAAACTAAGTCTTAATCAAACTAAGAAAAAGTTTTACATTATACAAAACTTCATCTTTAGATCTTAACGTGAAAACCCAAACAAATCTAGAAAAGTCGCCCACAATAGTTAAAAGAATACTTATAATCTTCTCTACTAGTTACCTTATGTCGACCTGATAGATCTAAATTACTCAATTCAACTATTTCTTTGATGTATGATCCACCTAAAAGAAAAGGATTGCTAGCTTGTTTTGGTCTATGGCACACATCGCAAAGAATGTATAGACATGTTTAGATTTAGATAAGATATCAAGACATTTAGTACCTGATCAAATGAATGAACTAATCTAGAATAACAAAGATCCTAAACACAAACATTTGATTGACTACTACTATTACATAATTTAAAAGGTCTAGACTTATCTTTTGTTAAGTATAATCCATCAACTTCTCTACCTATCAACACATTCTTTAGTTTTAGATCCTGAATATAACATTTAAATTCATCATATAAACAATTAATTTATTATTTCTAAGCATTTTGGGTACATATAGATGGTTGACATTGTGCTCAGCGATACAATTAATCAATAAAGTAGTACTTTCATTTTTTTTGACATCACCAATTTTAGTAACATTTAACGTCAGGCATTGTCATATGTTGGCACCCGAATAAATAATCAAACCATGTCCCTTGACAATACTAGACATGCTAGAACACAAGAACCAACACATCAAAAGTACATGCCATGTTGGATTTCATTGGTTCTTCTGGTGCTCTATCATTATGACATCCGTTAATTTTCCATTACTAAACTCTGTTAGTTTCGTTAGGTCTTCCATACACGTGTCGTGAGCACACACTAGTTGTTGTTGAACATTGGTAACCTAATAATAATTAACTATGGTTAACACACTAGTTTGAGATTCCTAAGACCAAAGAGGAACACGAGGAACACCTACACCTAATCTTGGAACTGCTTAAAAAGGAACAATTGTACGCCATGTTTTTCAAGTGTGATTTTTGGATTCGCGAAGTGCAATTCTTGGGTCACATTCTTAATGAAAAGGGAATTCATGTGAATCCTACAAAGATTGAGGCGATAAAGAATTGGTCGGTTTTTGTCACACCCTAGGCACAAGGAGGGTAAGACATCACAGACTGTAATATACATGGCAGCGGAAGCTAACAATCATAAGAGCGTATATGTAAGGCCCCGTTCCCGGGCACCTCACAGTTGGTCAATCATAGCACTAAACATACATAATAGTATACATTTTATAAAACATTGTAGCAGAATTATATTAACAAAAGCCCATTCATTTCATTTATAATTACTGTTGTTAAGTAATACATCGTTGTTCATTAGTTACAAAAAGATTGTTTAAATGCATTACAAAACAACAATATCATCAAAACATGAATGGATGTTAGTTTTACCCTGCCTAGTAGCTTCACCCTCGTGTCATCCTCAACAATTTACCTGCCAACTGAAAATGCATAAAAGTCAGTGTTGTTGAGTGAGTTCTAGTTTTATACGCATTAAAATACCTTGCATGTTTTATATACAAAATATACCTTTCTATAAAATACTTTTACCTTCGTATACAACACATATCATACATACGTTCAAACAATATTCGTTGTTTATTTCATTCTTTCATACTTTCATTACTATCTTTCACCATCATATACAGACTTTCATTTCATTCTTTTCATTAGCATTTTCTATCATATACATACTTTCTTTTCGTGCTTTAAAAGTCTCTTTTACTTTATTTCTCATACTTTCGTATCATACTTTTCATCATTCTTTTACTTTCTTACTTTCTTTTCGTATGTTACGTCGTTCTTTTACTTTCTTATGGATTGATGTATAATACCCCGAACGTTATGCACGAAGCTGATGCTGGGCTTGTGGTCTACAATTAGACCACAAACATTATGCATGAAGCTGACCCAGTCACCTAGAGCACGTCATCTCCCCCTTTATCCGGACCAATGTGCAATACCCTGAACATTTTGCATGAAGCTGATGTTGGGCCTGTGGCCTAAAATTAGACCATGAACATTATGCATGAATCTGACCCCACAAGTGTCTCGTCAATCTCAATGATTGACCCTGTATGCATCCTTCAGGTTATTTAAACCGCACACATTTGAGCTAACAACAACGTGGTCGTGCACCTCCTTTCTATTTGCTTGCAAGCCATTCTTTCTTTCATTATGTTTTGCTTTTCATCTTTGTTATCATTCACTTCATTACGCTAAACTTTACGTTCATTCATACATTCGTCATACTACGTAAAGTAATAACATAATACTTAACCTATATTATATTATAATATAAATACGTTTTGAAAACCAATAAAAGATAACACCTCATACACATATGCATATCATACATTCATCATATCATCATACATGTTCTATGCATAGACCATCACATACTCATGCTTAAATTAGGCCAAAACAGTCCATAGGTCAAACTAGGGTCAAACCTTAACATTCTGTTTTTCCCAAATTTCTAGAAAATTTTCGAAATGTTTGGGCGCATGGGTACTATTTGGGCGCATGAGGACAGTTGGGGCGTTTCTCCACTATGCAGGAGTATGAGCCTACACTTAGCTATTTCAACACTTTGGTGCATAAGCCTCTTGGGGGCATGGGCACTATTTAGGCGCATCACCCTATACTTAGGCATTCTTCATAAATTTAGGCGCATGAACTACTGTTCAGGCGCATCAACGTTCTCTTAGAAGTTTCTAAGGCAATTCTAGGCGCATGGACTACTGTTTGGGCGCATCATCATATACTTAGCTTTCACAGGCATATTTTCAGGCGCATGACCATCACTCTATATATTTTTAATAAAATTTTCGGTCCCAAATGCCATTTCAACTTGTTCTAAGCCTATACAACTATCCCAAACATTAACCCAAGCATCTATAACCATAAAAATCAACATACAAGCATATATACATACGGTCATACATATAAAAGTTTTTAAAATGTGTTACATGCATTTTCAGCCCCAAAACTTATAAAACATATAAAAATACGATGTCTAGAAACTCACCTAGGCTCCTTCCAAGCTCAAACTCTTCAATTTGAACTTTCAAAAGTTTCTAACACCTAGACATGTCAAAACACATAACCCGAACACATGTACACACATAAGAACGTGTAAAATTCGGTTACATGGCCAAAAATCCATAAAACCGATCCAAAAACTCATAAAATACTTACCAATTTCAATTTCAACCCCTTTTTCCTTGAAAACCGAGAGAACTTCAGTTTTTTTTCCTTTTTTCCCTTTTCAGTCGAAAAAGCAGAAGTTGGTGTATATACATGGGCGGCCATACTAAAATATTATTATAATATTTGACTTTTGGACTTTTTACACTTAGCCCCCTCCACTTTTGTTCTTTTTCCCTCCTTGCAAGATACTTTCCATTTTCTTTTCCTTATAAGTTTTCTTTCTTTTATTTCTTTACAAAATTCTAGGCGTTACAAGTCCACCCCCCTTAAAGAGGTTTCTTCTCCGAAACCCGTCACTCTTCGAATAACTGTGGGTAATGTTGTCTCATCTATTCTTCAGTCTCCCACGTAGACTCTGAACCCTTTCGATGTTTCCACTGCACACGCACCAGCGGAACCACTTTATTCCTCAACCTCTTTTCTTTTCAATCAATGATTGTCACTAGTTGCTCTACATAATTTAGCCGTTGATCCACTTCAATATCATCAAGTGGTACAATCATATCTTCATCAACTAAGCACTTTCTCATATGAGATACATGGAATGTCAGATGAATTCCACTTAACTTATCAGGTAGTTCTAGTCGATAGGCCTCCTCTCCTACTCATGAAATGATTTGGAAAGGCCCTATGTACCTCAGGCCTAGCTTACCTCGCTTCCTAAACCAGATAATCCCTTTCCAAGGTGAGACCTTCAACATAACTCGGTTGCCCACCTTGAATTCGATCGGTCTACGCCTTTTATCGCCATACGACTTCTGTCTATCCTTCGCCGCTTTCATGAAGGCTTTGATCCTTTCTAATTTCTTAGTGGTAGCCTCGATCACCTCAAGGCTTCCCATCTCTTTCTGCCCGATGTCACCCCAACATACGGGCGTCCTACACCTCCTACCGTATAGCATCTCGTATGGTGGCATACCAATACCGGCATGATAACTGTTGTTATATGAGAATTCTGCTAACGGTAAGTGATCATCCCAACTTCCTCCAAAATCGATAACACATGCTCGAAGCATATCCTCGAGCATCTGAAGCATCCTCTCAGACTGACCATCTGTTTGAGGATGATAAGCCGTGCTAATGTGTAGTCTCATTCTCATCGCATTATGGAATCTCTTCCAAAACTTCGATGTGAATCGGGTGTCACGATCCGACACGATAGACACTGGTACACCATGATGAGCTACAATCTCTTTAATGAACAGATCCGCCAATTTTTCTGATGAATACGTCTCGCGGACCGGTAGGAAATGAGCACTCTTCGTCAGACGATCAACAATCACCCATATGGTATCGCACCCCCTCGCCGTACGAGGTAGCTTAGTAATAAAATCCATGGTGATGTGCTCCCACTTCCACTCGAGTAGGATCTTCTAGTATGGCTTCTGGTGTCCTGCCTTCACTTGCAAACAAGTAAGACACTTTCTCACGTACTCTTCTATGTCGTGCTTCATTCCTAGCCACCAATAATCTTTCTTCATATCCTGTTACATCTTCGTGGCACTAGGATGAATCGAGTATCGAGCCTTATGAGCCTCATCCATAATCCGCCCCCGTAGGTCTCCGTAACGAGGGATCCATATTTGTTCGTTTCGGGTCCTAGCACTGAGAGTGTTTTCACCCAATTCTATGACTATACCTCTCATTCGTTTGGAATTTACATGATCTTCTTTCAACGCCTCATCTTGGAAGTCTTTCACTTGGGTCATTACATCAGTGGTCACAATTAACTGATAAGCTTTCACCCGAATCGGCTCGGGTTTCTCCTTTCGACTAAGGGCATCGGCCATAACATTAGCTTTACCCGGATGATAATAGATCTCATAATCGTAATCCTTGATAATCTCTAGCCATCTCCTCTGTCTCATGTTGAGATCCTTTTTCTCGAATAAGTACTTCAAGCTCTTGTGGTCAGTGAAGATGGTGCATTTCGTCCTGTATAAGTAGTTCCTCCAAATCTTCAACGCGAAAACCATGGCCGCTAACTCCAAATCATGGGTAGGGTAGTTGACTTCGTGAGTTTTCAGCCATCAGGATGCGTAGGTTATTACCCTTCCACATTGTATTAACACGTAACCTAGCCCCAAATAAGAAGCATCTGAATAGACCACTAAGTCTTCATTCCCTTCAGGTAATGTTAAAACAGGAGCTTTAGTCAATATCGCCTTCAACTCTTTGAAAGCACACTCCTGTTCCCGACCCCACACAAATTTCACATCCTTGTGAGTTAATTTAGTCAAAGGTGAGGCTATCTTGGAAAAGTCCTGAATGAATCTCCTATAATATCCCGCCAAACCTATGAAACTACGGATCTCGGATGGCGTCTTTGGAGACTTTCATTGCATCACTGCCTCAACCTTTGTCGGGTCTACCATAATTCCTTCAGCATTCACCACGTGACCCAAAAATTGAACCTCACGCAACCAAAAAGCACACTTAGAGAATTTAGCATACAACTTCTCTTTTCTAAGTGTCTCTAACACCTCACGTATGTGGCCAACATGTTCTTCCTCACTTCTCGAATAAATCAGTATATCGTCAATAAACATAATCACTGATATATCTAACATTGGCCGACACACTCGGTCATTAAATCATAAAAGCAGCTGGCACGTTAGTTAGACCAAAAGACATAACGAGGAACTCGTAATGTCCATAACACGTGCGAAAAGATATCTTGGGGATATCTCGCTCCTTCACCTTCAATTGATGGTAGCCAGATCGAAGATCTATCCACAAAAACCAACTGGTACCTTGGAGCTGATCAAACAAGTCGTCAATCCTCGGTAACGGATACCGATTCTAAACCGTCAGCTTATTCAGCTCTCGGTAGTCGATGCACACCCGCATACTACCATCCTTCTTCTTTACAAACAATACCGGAGCACCCCAAGGAGAGATACTCGGTCGGATAAACCCTTTATCCATCAGCTCCTGCAGTTGAGCCATTAGTTCTTTCATCTCGGTAGGAGCTAATCGATACGGTGCCCTGGCAACAGGTTGAGCAGCGGGTATCAGATCAATCTGAAACTCAATCTCACGATCCTGTGGCACACCTGGCAAGTCTTCTGGGAATGCGTTCAGAAAGTCACGCACAACCGGCACATCAGATAGTTGGGGTACTGACGCATCCACATCTTTCACATAGGCCAAGTAGGCACTACATCCACGCCTCAAGTGCGTTCCTGCCACCGCCATCAAGATCACCTTTGGAACCGTAGTAACGCGATCACCGTAAACTGTCACCGAACATCCAGCGGGAGTAATTAATTGAATCATCTTCTTTCAACACAAGATGTTTGCCTCATAAGTTGCTAACCAATTCATCCCTTGTACTACATCGAATCCGCCTAGGGGCATCACATGTAATTTAGTAGAAAAACTATGACCTTCTAGTTCTATGGTATAGTCCTCTATCATATCAGTAATTCTAGTGGACTTACCAATAGCAGTTTCTACATCAAATGGCTCACTAATACTTCTACTACTAACAGATAACTTATCACTGAAAGCAGTAGAAATAAAACTCCTACTAGCACCAGAATCAAATAACACAGAGACACAAGTTTGGTTTACTAGAAACATACCTAACACGACATCGGGATCCACTCTAGCCTCCTCCCGCGTCATCGTGAATGCTCTAGCAGTTGCCCTCTGTCCTCCATCTTCCTTCCCCTTCTTCACTCTGTAACTCTCGGCCCTTGGCTTCTTACACTCCTGACTCAGGTGGCCTACTTCCCCACAGTTGTATCACCTCGTCGCCCTACAATCCTTAGAGATGTGGCCAGGCTTTCCGCACTTTTAGCAACACATTTAATCCCATCCTGCACTCACCAGCGTGCTCTCTCCCACACTTACCACACTTCTTTGTTCCTAAGCCTATTGAACCACCCGTCGATCATCTACCCTCTCCTTCTTGTTGTTTGGGGTGAAATCGCCAGGCCCAAACCTTTTCCTACTCCATTTTCTATCCCCACCACCTATCCTCTTCACCTCAGCCACTATCACCTCCCTCTCATCATACAACCTACCCGTCAGGTCTACCACCGATCAAAAGGTACCCGGCTGGGCGGTGATCAAATGCCTACGGATGTCAGCTGTCAATCCCTGAATGTACTTCTTGATCTTCCTTGACAATGGCGTCACCTGATCCGTCACCAGCCTTGCTATCTCATTAAACTTGGTGGTCTTTGTTGGTATGCCATGGTGCCTGCCTCCAACTATTGAAACTCCCTCTCTATCTTGTCGAGTTCCTAGTGAGGAAAGAATTCCTCGATCACTAGCTTCTTCAACTCTGCCACCTCATCTTTCTAATGGCTTTGCTACCCTTGGCCTGGACAAGATTGTCCCGCCAGCATAAGGCCTTGCCCACAAACGAGTGGATAGCAAACTTTACCTTTTGATCTTCTCGGCACTCGCTGATATCAAGTACAGCCTCCATTTCCCTCACCCATTAGTGAGCAGCAATAGTAGTGCCATTCCTATCAAATGTTGGGGGCTTGCACCTCTGAAATAACCCATAGTTGCAACCACGTGCTGTTTCCTGCACCACTTTTTCCTCCTCCTCCTTACTCGAGACAACCGTCTCGGTCTCTGATCGTTCCATCTCTTCCCTTCCTGTGGTCCTTCTCCTCTCTTTCTTCTCATCCTCCCTTACAGCTTTGATCACTACAGTCACTACAGACGGCAGAATCGTCTGCATGACTTGATGCACCTCCTCCACTACTGCCTCTTTTACTGAGGCCCTTAGATTTGCACTCTCATCACCACCTTCCTGGTGATGTATCTCGGGCTCTTCATAAGCCCTCACAGTTGTCATAGTCTTGTTCCTAATAACACGCAGTTCAACACCACTTCCTCCTTGTACTCCACCCCTAGAGGCCTTAGATGATCTACGTCCAGCCATTCTCTAATCACTATAAGATTCAAACACTAACATGATCATTCAAGGTAATAGCTCAATTTATGTTAAGTGTAGTAAGTCCCTAATTACAGTGGCCAGTTGTGATTAGTCACTTACTTTATTCTTCACACCCCAAGCATTTCCTATCCTAACTACATCAGTATATCAAATCTACTATAAACATATAATCAAATAGCACACGCATATAACTCTAATTAATTTTGAAAAAGAAATACCTGATTGCACGTAGCTACTCTGGCTGGCATCCCTTTCCTTTAGTCCCATTCTCAGTTTAAGATTAGGTTTTTCAAAAATATTTACCCAATTCTCTTAAACTTTGGCTCTGATACCAACTTGTAACGCCCCGTTCCCGGGCACCTCACAGTTGGTCAATCTTAGCACTAAACATATATAATAGTATACATTTTATAAAACATTACAGTGAAATTATGTTAACAAAAGCCCATTCAATTCATTTATAATTACTGTTGTTAAGCAATACATCGTTGTTCATTAGTTACAAAAAGATTATTTAAATGCATCACAAAACAACAATATCATTAAAACATGAATGGATGTCAGTCTTGTCCTGCCGAGTAGCTTTACGCTTGTGCCATCCTCAATAATTTACCTGCCAACTGAAAATGCATAAAAGTCAACGTTGCTAAGTGAGATCTAGTTTTATACGTATTAAAATACCTTGCGTGTTTTATATACAAAATATACCTTTCTATAAAATACTTTTACCTTCGTATACAACACATATCATACATACGCTCAAACAATATTCTTTGTTTATTTCATTCTTTCATACTTTCATTACTATCTTTCACCATCGTATACAGACTTTCATTTCATTCTTTTCATTAGCATTTGCTATTATATACATACTTTCTTTTTGTGCTTTACAGTCTCTTTTACTTTCATTCTCATACTTTCGTATCGTACTTTTTATCATTCTTTTACTTTCTTACTTTCTTTTCGTACGTTACCTCGTTCTTTTACTTTCTTATGGATCAATGTACAATACCTCAAATGTTATGCACGAAGCTGATGTTAGGCCTGTGGTCTACAATTAGACTACGAACATTATGCATGAATCTGAGCCAGTCACCTAGAGCATGTTATCTCCCCCTTTATCCAAACCAATGTGCAATACCCCGAACATTGTGTACGAAGCTGATGCTGGGTCTGTGGTCTACAATTAGACGACAAACATTATGCACAAAGCTGACCCAATCACCTAGGGCATGCCACAAGGGTCCCGTCAATCTTAATGATTGACCCTGTATGCATCCTTCGGGTTATTTAAACCGCACATAGTTGAGCTAACGACAACGTGGTCGTGCACCTCCTTTCTATTTGCTTGCAAGCCATTCTTTCTTTCATTACGTTTCGCTTTTCATCTTTGTTATCTTTCACTTCGTTATGTTAAACTTTACGTTCATTTATACATTCGTCATACTACGTAAAGTAATAACATATTACTTAACGTATATTATATTATAATATAAATACATTTTGAAAATCAATAAAAGATAACACCTCATACACATATGCATATCATACATTCATCATATCATCATACATGTTCTATGCATATAACATCACATATTCATGCTTAATTTAGGCCAAAACAGTCCATAAGTCAAACTAGGGTCAAACCCTAACATTCGGTTTTTCCTAAAATTCCAGAAAATTTTCTAAGTGTTTGGGCGCATGGGTACTATTTGGGCGCATGAGGACTGCTTGGGCGTTTCTCCACTATGCAGGCGTATGAGCCTACACTTAGCTATTTCAACACTTAGGTACATGAGCCTCTTAGGCTCATAGGCACTATTTTGGCGCATCACCCTATACTTAGGCATTTCTTCATAAATTTAGGCGCATGAACTAATATTCAGGCGCATCAACTTTCTCTTAAAAGTTTCTAAGGCAATTCTAGGCGCATGGACTAATGTTTGGGCGCATCATCATATACTTAACTTTCTAAGGCATATTTTCAGGCGCATGACCATCACTCTATATATTTTTAAATAAAATTTTCGGTCCTAAATGCCATTTCAACTTGTTCTAAGCCTATACAACTATCCCAAACATTAACCCAAGCATCTATAACCATAAAACATCAACATACAAGCATATATACACACGGTCATACATACAAAAATTTTTAAAATGTTTTACATGCATTTTCAGCCCCAAAACTTTTAAAACATATAAAAATACGAGGTCTAGAAACTCACCTAGGCTGCTTCCAAGCTCAAACTCTTCAACTTGAACTTTTAAAAGTTTCTAACACCTAGACATGTCAAAACACATAACCCGAACACATGTACACACATAAGAACATGTAAAATTCAGTTACATGGCCATAAATCCATAAAACCGATCCAAAAACTCATAAAATACTTACCAATTTCAATTTCAGTCCTATTTTCCTTGAAAACCGAGAGAACTTCAGCTTTTTTTTTTCTTTTTCTTCCCTTTTTAGTCGAAAGCATAAGTTGGTGTATATACATGTGCGGCCATACTTAAATATTATTATAATATTTGACTTTTGGACTTTTTACACTTAGTCTTCTTCACTTTTGTTCTTTTTCCCTCCTTGCAAGATACTTTCCATTTTCTTTTCCTTATTTGTTTTCTTTCTTTTATTTCTTTACAAAATTCTGGGCATTACAGCATAAGGAGAGAAATCATATGACATTACGTTAATTAACTTATCCAGGGTGTAAAAGTCTAGCTCATAACATAAGGCAAAAGCCCAAAACAAAATATTTAAAAAGTTCAACAGATAGTGTAATCAAATTGTCCAAAACGCTTCAAAACAAGTAATGCCATGGGTAGTCACGATACTAGGCCATCCATACGTACTTCTCCAACATAACCAAGCTTCCAAGAAAGATTACCCGAAACATGCTCAAAAAGGTTTTAGGTCAACTATAAAGTTGGTGAATTCAAGTTCTTAAGTTAAAAAAGGACTCTTTAGAATCTATAAGTTAATTTTAGAAACTGAAGTATCACTATTATGGGGTCACAATCAACCCTGCACTCAGTACTTGCTAGCCTCTTCAAAAATTATGTTAATGCCGATTAATCCATAGGGAAAATTATGTTAAAAGCTTGGAACTCTTCAGTCATAGCTTTTCGCCAAAAAGGATGTTTGAGGGCTTGGGTTATGGTGGATGGCTCATTGAGAGTGCCATTGGTGGAAATGTATAGTTGGAAGTTGGGGTTATGGTATTTTGGATTTGGTTTGTGGATTCGAGAAGGAAGGGTGGTGGTGGATAAAGGCGGTAGCGGATTAGTTTGTGGGTTGGTGGTGACAGGACTTTGGGTTGGGAAGTGATATGGTAGGGTATTAGTGGAGGCTGTTGAGTTTGTGAAAGTTTCGGGGAATGAAAGAGGTGTGGGATCCAGTGTATTAATTGGTGTGCCAAGAAGAGATGGGGATGTGGCAGCAAAATTAACTGGTAGCCATGTAGTGAAATTAGGTGAGGGAGAGATGGTTTTTTGGTAAGGGCTTCAAAGGGTAATTTATGTTGAACAAAAGTAACATGTCGAGAGGTGTATATTTTGTTAGTAAGGGGTTCTAGTGTATAGTAGGCATTTTGGGAAGAAGAGTATCTTATAAAGATGCATGGTTTAGATTTAAAAGGTGAAGTTTATATGTAGAGTAGGGACGTAGCCAAGGATAGCAAAGACATCGAAAGCTTTGTAGTTTGTCATAGTTTGGGTGTTTATTAAATAACTGATGATATGGAGAAGTGTTTTGAAGAGTTGGTGCGGGTAGACGGTTTATGAGATACGCGGTAGTGGTGAGGGAAAAAGGCCTATAATGTGTAGGCATTTTGGCATGTTTAAGAAGTGATATACCAGTTTTGACAAGATCTCTATATTGACGTTCGGCATAACCATTGTGTTCGGGAGTAAGGGGAGGAGAGGTGAGATGGGATATACCTTGTGATTGTAGATGTGATGAAAGTTTTATATATTCACCACCATTGTTAGAAAAAAATTGTTTGATGGTGGTTTGAAAGAAGTTTTCAACTAATTTTTGAAAACGAATAAAGATAGAGAGAGAGTCATATTTGTTTTTAAGCGGATAAAGTCATGTGTATTTTGTATAATGGTTTACAAATATAATATAGTATTTATATCCACCAAAAGAAGAAATGGTTGAAGACCAAACATCAGAAAAAATTAATTGTAGAGGAGCATGAGACGATAAAGTAGATTGATAGAAAGGCAATTTATGACTCTTGTTTATTTGACATGAATTAAAAGTGTTATTTGAATGTGAAATGCATGGAATAAAAGAAGACAAGATTTTTAAGGTTTTATTGTTGGGATAGCCTAATTTGTGATGCCAAAGCTTGTTGTTAGTCTTTTGTATTGAGAAGAGTGACAGGTGACATGATGACCGGAGTTCATATATGCCATTTCTTGTCGTTCCTCTAAGAAGAGGGAGTTTGGAATTTCAATCCTTGATAATAAAAATAGAATCAGAAAACTGGATTAGAAACTTATTGTCATGACATAGGCGAGAGATACATATAATGTTTACAGAAAGAATGGAACACGAAGAACTTGTTAATATAAGTGGAGTTGATTGTGTGTGAATTATGATTTGGCTAATATGAGTAATAGAAAGTGATGAACCATCTCCGATTATTAGCTCCTTGGTGCCATCATATGGTGCATGAAGAGAGCGTATTTACGTCATTTGTCACAGGGTGTGAAGCTCCACTATCAAATAACCAAAGTTGAACAATTGCCTTGAACTCCCATCATATTGACTTGTGGATTGCTATTACTTTTTCCCTGCACATTACGATTATATATATGATGTAATAATAGCATTAGGAAACATTTTTTAAAAGATCTACAATTAGCAATTGTGTGCCCTCTGCTATGACCTTTTTGGGTAATCTTTGTGTGGAGTAACTTAACCGAGCCATCTGCAAAAGTGGTTGGAGCCGGGGGAGGATGCGATCAGTCTATAAATTTGTGATCATATCGAATCCATGAAGAAGATCGAGCCTCGATTTGGGTTTTCCAGCCAAGATAATTGATAGAAGTTAATTTAAGGGAGGTGGGGAAGGCAACGATGGTGAGGTCATTTGTGGTTGTATTAATGACAGTGAAGGTTTGCTCATTTGTGTCTTCCTTGAAAGTTTTGAGGGTTTGAAAGGAAAAAAAAAAAAAAAACACAGATAGAAGAAAGGAAGAAAGTGAATAAAGGTTGGTAGGTGGAAGGAGCTTTACACAAGCTCTGAATTGAATGGTGTACAAATCGGGTTTTTTTATCAAAATCAGTTCGGGTTCAAACCCGAAACGGTTTCTAGATTGAAGGGTCAAACCGGTTTTTCTTCAAATTGGTTCGGGTTACAAACCGGCTTGGCTCACCGAAAACTCAAACCTGTCAAACCGATTCGGACCGGTTTGAAACCGGTTTTTTTTAATAAACCAATTTTAGGACTGTTTAACCGGTTTTTAACTTTTAAAACCGGTTTATAAATTGGTTTTGACGGTGGGGTTACCAAACCGGCATACAAACCAGCGGTTCGGGTCGGTTTGGGACCGTTTTGGGTCAAAGCGGTTTTCGTTGAAACCGGTTCCGGCTTTTTTTTTTCCTAAGTCTAGCTATGATACCATTATAATAATAAATGGTAATTGATAGATTCGTTTGAATTTTAAATTTACATAGATATAAAGACATAAATACAAGATTAGAATGAATTAAAAGGAGCAATCATAGAGATTGACTTTGGACCATAACCTACTTCTATATTAAATATAACTAGATGTAACCCAAATCATAGAGATTGACTTTGGACCATAACCTACTTCTATATTAAATATAACTAGGTGTAACCCACCCGCGCTTCGCGGCAGGTTTAAAATCCCAACATAACGCAACGATATTTTTCCGGCCTAGAAGGCTCAACATTGGTGGGTCTTTGTGATTTTAAACACTCGTTTACCGCCCCAAAACACCTATAGTTCTATCGTAATCGCCAAAAATAATGAATTAGACCGAACCCACTTTTATTTCAAACACATTTGATGGCTTTTAAATCATCTGTGTTGACCCGTCATAAAACCCAACTCCACCTGTAGTTTCATAGGCCTATAACCACCAGTACTATGAAAACATCATTAGCATAAGTAACTAACTCATTGCAACTCTTTCCCTAATGATACCAGATTTGGAAAATTTATCCTTAGATCTAACAAATTTCCGCAATTTACAGTGAGAAACTAACATATGCATTCAGAATCGGAACAATCCAAACACTTATTTCATCATCTCAAAAGGAGCGCTGTGTACATGAACAAATATGTAAAATGGTGAACATTTAGCATAAAAAAGATATTTATGCCAAGTTTTTTTTGTTAACTTAATTACATCTAACCCACCAAAAAAGCATAACTTCATACACAGAAAGATAAACCCAATTTATCATTCTGAATCAAATCACATATTTCTAACTTAACCATGTATAATCCATCAAAAATAGACACATTTGCACAAATACCACATTACTTCAAGTTACCACTTTCAATAATATCACACATTCCTCACATAAGCATGTTTGATCCACCAAAAACACACACATTCACGCAAATGCAAGGTTACCTTAGTTTTCTATGACAACATAGTCAAGTAAGTACTAAAACCATCACTAATACAAACCAAAAAAAATTCAGAAGCATTTAGTTTCATAGGCCATATGCCCACAAATTGTTTATGGACTTTAGCTTCTTTATAACCAGATGCAAATCAATTTAAACCCGAAAAGATTAGGCCCCACATTAGTTGTGAGAATTCAATGCTCAATACTTGTAGACACAAAACATTACTCAATTTCACATCTCATGATCGAAAAGGTTTTGTTCAAAGTGTATCTAATTTCGGATCCCCCATACCAGATTTATCTCCAACATCATACCACATACACTTACAACCTGTTGAAATACATGAGCAACCAAAGCAAATCTATAAAGAAATTATAATCCCAGGGCGATGCTAAAGAAGAAATAAGGTTTAAAGTTAAAACCACCGTGGTGAAGAGAAACATAAACGGCCAGGAGCCCTAAACCCCAAATCAGATATCAAAACTGAAACAAAGATTACAAGAACA
>BJCO01362821.1:0-11632 GCA_018326465.1 Flaveria floridana
GTGTAATTAGTAAATTGTCATTTACTATAAATAGTAAAGTATGACAATTAGGGTTAAAAAGCTTGCAAGAGCTAGATTTGAGGGTTTCCATGTAATTAAAATCTTATGCAAATCAATATGGATCAAATAGGGGTTTTTCATTGAAGTTCTTGTGTGTTCATCCAAGTTCTTGATATTTTATCATTTTGATCCAAATCTTCATTTTGTTTGATTGATTCAAGTGCTCCTGGACTAACATAAACATGGAAAGTATTTCAAATACTGTGACATAATAATCATAATACTAAAACATGCCATTTTCACAATTATTGTTCAATTTATGATAGAAATAATCACAACACGAAAAATTGCTTTTTCAATAAAAAGAACAAAAAGCACAAGAAACAAGCTCAGGTTGAGAAATCAACTGAGTAACAAACAGTTGTTCCTAATAAGAACAAGAGTGGAGTACCAAGACAGACTCCACACTTAAGTTGTTTTGAATAATGACATCATCTTCTAACAACTTCAAACAAACAAACAGGAGACATAAGTCTCAAAAAAGACAACAAACAGACCTTAGCACTCAAAGGAGAAGGCCTCAAAGCACTTCTCCTGAGAGAGCTAAAAACAGTCAAAGGAAGTCTAGTGTGCCTAGAGTTCCTAAGCCAACTGATAATGCATCCTTTAAGAAAAATTGTGTAATTGGAAAAGACAAAAAACCCAAGACCATCTTGGCCTGGGTTACACTATCTAACTAATTTTATTGTCTGGGTAGGGACATCAAAGAAGGCCTGACAACATCTGATATGTTAACAGTGGGTGTTCCCGCCATATTCTCTCCTTTGGGATTTTAAAAGCAAACATGAATGAAATGTAGCACTTGGAGGACACAAGACATGAAAATAGATTACTGGTGAAGGAACAATATCAAATGGGTTGATCAGCTTTGAAAATTTCAACTAGTACTCTAACCTTCAGTTTAATCTTTTAAGTGTATCCCAGATCTGTGACAAGGGATATGCCACACTCTTCGACTCCAACAACTGCTACATCCTCAAGACAGATTTTCAAATACTAGAAGATTATATCCTTTTGAAAACTCCCCGTCAAAACAATACATACATTGTTGATATGAATACAATTTCTGCTTAAACCCCTAAAACGTTTTTACTGTCAAAAGCATCAGAAGATGTTTCCTAATTATAACATAGATGACTTGGACACTCTAACTTTAACAGAATGAATCAATCGGTTAAAGGTAATCTATTAATAGGTCTACCTCAAAAAGAATTTTTCTATATAGACCACTACGCTGCATGTCTGAAAGGCAAACAATATAGAGTGTCATATAAGTCTAAATTGGTAAACTATAATCCACACCACTCATATTGCTTCATACAGACCTATTAGGAACTACAAACATTTTAAGCATAGGCAAGAATCAGTACTGTCTTATAATAGTAGATGATTACTCCAGATTTACGTGGGTATTCTTTCTTCTACACAAATCAAAAACAACTGAAATCATCAAATCACTTATCACTAATATTGAAAATTAATTAGATCTTAAAGTCAAAACTTTAAGAAATGATTATGGTATTGAATTTAAGTTAACAATTCAGTATAGCAAGGACTCCTCAGTAGAATGGAGTGGCTGGACGGAGGAACAAAACATTAATAGAAGTTGGTAGATCTATGCTAGTAGACTCTCTATTACCCATATCATTTTGGGCAGAAGCTATAAACACATCTTGCTACATACAAAACAGAACACTAATCCTCAAAGAACACACTAAAACTCCTTATGAACTAATGGTTAAAAGAAAACCACTTATTGGATTTCTTAAGGCGTTTGGTTGTTATATATCTATATTAAACACCAGAGAACATCTATAAATGTTTGATCCTAAAGCAGAAGATGGGTTCTTTGTTGGATACTCTGGAAGCTCTAAAGCATACAAAGTATACAACCCAAGACTGAACATAGTAGAAGAAACAACTAACATTGTTTTCAATGAACATTTTTTCACTAACAAGGTCATTGGATCTGACTAGTTGTTTGATATATATTCAACAACAAAATCATTTGACATATCATATTTTGATGTTTCAGGTACCAATGAAGATATTGAATATCCCATGGTTCCACTAACAAACAATGATGTTCCTTTAATTTCTAATACACCAAGGAGAACAACCACAACTCCATTAAGTACAATAGTTACAACTCAACCAAATCAAACAAACACTTCAAAAGGAACATCATCAAACACACTACCATCATCAACTCATGTGACCAATCCACCACAAGCTTCTATTGATCCTCAACCAAGCAAGCAAATCAGGTCACATCATTAAGAAACAACTGAAGAAGACGACAATTATCATCAATTACCATAAACATATCATTATAATGAAATCTTAGATTTCTTCAATTATTCCCCCATAAAATTTCATGACAATCCATAGCCAGATGAACCAATCACATCCAATACTCTTGCTCAACCATCAACACCTAATCTAACAATCAACAATTTTGATTCAACAATCCATATTGATTAGATTGAAACAACTAAGGCTCATAAATATCATCCATTAGAAAACATCAAGGTGACCTTAATGTCAGATTGACAAGAAGTCAATCTGATACAACAAATGTTTGCTTGTTCTCTTGCTTTTTATCCCTCACTGTACCTAAGAACGTCATAGAAGGCTCTTAAAGACAACAGTTGGATAGAAGCCATGCAAGAAGAACTTTAGTAATTTAGAAAGCAAGAGGTGTGGCAGTTGGTTGACCTTTCTTAAGGTCAATACGCTATTGGCACCAGATGGCTGTACAAGAACAAAGCAGATGACAGAGGGATTGTCAATAGAAATAAAGAAAGGTTGATCGCCCAAGGTTACACTCAAGAGGAAGGCATTAACCATGATGATGTCTTTGCTCTGGTTGCAAGATTGGAAGCAATCAGAGTGTTCCTTTCATATGATTTTTCCAAAAATTTCACTTTCTTCCAAATAGATGTAAAATATGCATTCTTATATAGGAAGAGAGATGAAGAAGTGTATGTTGCACAACCACAAGGGTTCGAAGACCTAGAATTCCCTCATAGAGTTTATAAGTTAGATAAAGCTCTGTATGGTCTTCATCTTGCACCTAGGAAGTGTTATGAAACTTTATCAAACTTTCTACTACATAATGGATGCACAAGAGGGAAGATAGATCAAATATTGTTCTTGAAGAAGTAAGGACAGACTTGTTGGTTATACAAGTCTATATGGATGACATCATACTTGGCTCACAAACATCTAACTTAGAAAAGATTTTGAATCCCTTATGCAATCCAAATTTCAAATAAGTTCAATGAGAGAACTTACATTCTTCCTTGGGCTTCAAGTATAACAATCAGTAGAAGGGATTTTCATCAATCAAAGCAAATATATGAATCAGATCCTAAAGAAGTACAATATGGTTGGTTGCATATCAAGCAAGACACCATTTGCAATGAGATTAAAGTTTGCACCAAATCTAAAAGGAACATTAATAGAATAGAAGCTGTACAGATCCATGATTGGCTTATTGATGTACCTTACTGTAAGCTGACCAGACAGCTTGTATGCAGTCTGCATGTGTGCAAGATATCAAGCAAATCCCAAAGAATCACACGTCAATATAGTGAAGAGGATCTTTAGATATTTTAAAAGAAAACCAGCACTTGGCCTTTGGTATCCTAAAGATGGATACTTCTCTCTATTTGCATACACTGAAAGTGACTATGGTGGTTGTAACAACAATAGAAAATCAACAACAATAGGATGTCAATTCTTGGATCAAGATTGATCTCCTAGTAGTGCAATAAACAAACAAATAGATTTATGTCAACAGCTGAGGCTGAATACATAGCTGCAGGACTGGTTATGGAACCAGGTTTGAGCAGAAAGTATGTCAGCTTTGTGTAAAAGTACATCTGAGAAAAACATGTTCTTCACTATCTTCAGAAGAAATCAGTCTTCACTTCATTTGGCTTCGGAAGACTTTGTCTTTGAAACTTCAAAAGACTTCAACTTTTGGCCTCGGATGATTTGGTCTTTGGCTTCGAAAGATTATACACTTAGAATATTTCTGAGTGTAGTGTAAAGCTTTCAAGCAACTTTGGCTTTGGACGATTTTATACTTAAAGAGTAATTCTTGCTCTAAGTAAAACTTCCGGAGCAACTTCTACTTGGTACTGAGCGCATGCATGCAGGAAGCATTTGATTGCTTTGGTTGCATCAGCGTTTATATAAAACCTTACAAACTCCCCCTAGGCTGATACTACCAAAACAAAGAAGGTTCTTCATCAGTTGATAGTCCTTATTAGGATCAAGACCATTCCTTTCTTCATCATTTGGTCGGGATCCTTCAGACTCTCATAATACCTCCTCATGTCATAAAGATCATGTAGAGGTTGATCAGGCATGTCTTACTAGAAGTATACATCTTGACCACCTTGATCTCTGATGACATATCATCTGTCTAGATTAGTAGCGAAAGTCTAAGATAGGATGGGTCTTCTAGTTGTAAGAGGCTATGCTTAAGTAGGAGTTGGTTGAGCAGCCTCTTATTACACTTTCTTAAGATGCTCTGACTCATCCTGAGGTCTGGAAGTGGATGCCTTTGTCTTCTTGTATACTCTCTTCAGGTCCATCCTTTTCTTCCTCTTAGGAGTGTTTAACTAAGAGGGCTGGTCTTGAGTACCAGGTTGTTCTGTTGTGTGTCTCTTAGTTGGGTCCTCCTCCCTTACAGGTTTAGAAGGAGAAGGAGTAGAACCCTATTATGGAATAGAAGATGAGGTTGGTTGAGATACAACTGAAGGTCCAGGTTGTGTTGTCTGTGTTAGTTCAACCTTAACCTCTACCTCAGGAGGAGCTTGGCTTGGTGGAGAATGCAAGTCCACGAGCTCTCCTTGTTTAATCTTCTGCTTGATCACTCTAATATGCTCATCCATAATGGATAGAGACATTGGACCAAGCCTCCTTCTAGAGAATCCATATAGCCTCAAGAAGCTCATCATCCTTTGTCTGTCCGCAGACTTCTTTTGGCTCTTCTGGATTATGGCTCTTGACTTTGCCGCTTCTTCCCTCATTTTTCTCTTAGAAGTCATTTGTTCATTGATAAACTGTTGTTCCAACTGCTTAAGATACTCATAGCCTCTCTCTCAGGAGTTAGGTAGTTAGGTAGTTGATCAGGTTTTATCTGTCAGCCTCTTTGTTTACCTGAGGTTGTTCAATTGCCATAGCCTCTCTCTCAGGACTTTCATGAACTGGGGAGAAAGTAGGAGCATGTTTATACAGCCTCTTTTGGCTTCTTTCTTCTTTAACCTAGAGGAGCAATTCTCCATCCTCTGCCTTTTTCTTCTCCTTTCTCAGCTCTAAGTCTGCCAGCTCATTTAACTCTTCTAAGGGAAGCGAGATGAGTTCATCAATGTTGTAGTTTGTGGTTCATAATTAGTTTAATCTGGAGTCCCTCAACTCATCATCTTGAGTGTTTGGCCTAAGGGTTCTCCTGATTGCAGCTTCCATGAAGCCTAAGTAACCAACTGAACTCTCTCCCCTTAGTTTCCTCTTCTTCTCTCTTTCCTCCCCTTCAATCTCCTTAGAGGTCAATTTCGTCTTCCCTGTGTCACTCATAGGCCTTGGTGACACAGGTTGGAGAGAGCTTTGGCCTTTATTGCTTGGTATAGCAGTGAAGCTCTGGCCAGAGAGAGGTTGTGAAAGACCTTCACCAATTGGTGTTTCACTGAGGGTAAAGGATGTTGAAGCAGTTGTATCTGTGACAATGCTCATAGGTTCTATCACTGGGTCTTCAGTCAAGGTTTCCCCTTTGAAGCTAATCTTGGGTTCCACCTTAACATCCAATTGACAAATGACATTACCTATTTGCAGTTGTCTTCTTCTTTGTCAGAACTCTTCAACAATCCTGTCTTGAATTCTCTCAGGTAATATGTCAGCCTGCCTATGTTGAGTTTGGTTGGCCAGTGGCATATTAACTAGAGAGAGACTATCATAGAAGTTCAAGGTCTGAAAGTTGAAGACCTCTTACTATTCTTAAGATCTATGTAGTACTAGGGCTCTTCTATCAGCATCATACCTCCACCCTAGAATCTCATTTACATCTCCATATGGTGGGGTTGATATTGCCCTTTGTATTCCCTCCTCAAACAGACTTTATATAAATGAGTCCACATCACTATGAACTTGAGGAGGTTACTGAGTGTGGACAATTGCAAGTAAGGTTGGTGATTCCTCAATGTCCATACTCTGAGAAGAACTACCAGGTTCTGTGATTATGAGAACTTCCTCCTCCTTTTTGGTAGCATGACCCTCTTACATAGGTGAGATGGAAGTGAAAGCTGTCACATTCTCAGGTTCTTGTGTTCCTAGATAAGTTCTCCTAAAGGGTCTCAAAGCTAGTTGTTCCTTGATATCAGAAATCTCATTGACCCTTCTTTGCAAGGTAGTCACTTGAGATTCCAAGTGACAGACCTTGGAGACTAGATAGGTGCATGTTTTTGTTAGTTTATGCACTTTTAGTCTGAGATTCCCCTCAACTTCAGTAGAAGAATCACTAGGGGATCAGAGAATTAGACCTAAGTCTTCTTCCTCATCACCAACTTGTTGTTCTTGGCTGCTGGTTTTCCCCTACTCACTAACAACTTCAGTTGAAGTGTCAATGGGCTAGGTTGTCATGGTTGAGGTCTTAATGATGTAATAACTTGTAGATGTGAGAGACTTTTCCATATGGATCTCCTGAACAGGTTCAGGAAGATCCACCTCAGTGGAGGGTGGATGATGTGGGCTAGATATGGGTGACACACGAGTACTCATCTCTCTTTGAGCAGGGAAAGAGAAAAGAGACTCATGATACTCACTGAGTGCCATATCCTTATTATCATAGAAGTCTAAGCTGGGTATTGGCTGGTTCAAAATCTAGAGGTTGGGGACGGTAGCTTTCCCCTAAAGGTTGTTCACTAGAGTGTTGAGACTCTGAATGAAGGCTTAAGCTTGTTAGGTGATGAGCTCTTCAGTCTGAGCTTGCGGAACCTCATGACTGAACATTTGTGAGATCAGAGTGGTTTGCTCCTCAGGAGAAGTGGGAGCTCTAGTGTCCACTTCTTCCTATATGGGTAATGATATGGGGCCCTGCACAGGCTGAATAACCTGAGTAGGGGTTCGTTTGGATTTTCTTTAGTAGGTGACGGTTATTTGTGGTTGTGTGGGTTGTCTTGAAGTAGAAGGTGTGGGTTTAATACTAGCTGGTGCTGCTAGGTTGTCACCTTGAGCAATAAGCTCTAACATTTTCGGGACTAGGGATGTTTCTACCCCTGAGAAGCCAACAGTTGGCTTTCTTATTGTCTTGAAGATGACGGGCTTCATCTGTCCTAATTTTAGAACATTCCCTGTTCCCCTCCACTGTGAGCCCAGTTCACAGTTGAGAATGTGCTGGACATATCTAGGGAACATATAATATTCTAAGGAGTCCAAGTTTACAAGCAAATTATTTTACACAAATTATGAATACCTAAACTTGACCCCATGAACCGTCCATAGACTATGAAAGAGAGGTCTTCTGGAATCTGGTCCCAACATTCATGTTTGTTAGACAAACTGTGGATAATAACATGGATTTCATTAAGGAAAGACCTTCCATTTCTTAAAGGTTCTGGCTGAGAAGTCACCTTCATAGCCTATCTGCTCAAATGAGTAGTTTACAGTACATTTTGGGAAGGACAATTCACCTTCTGCATCATCTAATTATTGATAAGAGTTGACTGAAGTTGGAGCAATAAAGATTGTCCTCCCTTGCACTATGACAAACAATGCCTTCTCCCCATCCATGGTGACCTCTTGGCAGGTCCTCCAGAAATCCAACAGTTGATCCTCATAGAGTGGAGAATCAATGGTGAGGGAGGTGAAGTAGTGAGACAAAGAAAGAAAATGACAAACCTCTGAGAAACTTGGATCTTTCTTAGAGTTTAACAGAGCAACCTGATTGTGTTGCTTGTGAAGCTGCATGGAAAAATATGGTTGGTTTCTTCGGTCAAGGTTGGCCATTTGTGATAGCTTTGAGGGGAAGAAAGGTAAGAACAAAGGTGGTGAGTGGGAATTTAGGTTTAGAGAATTTACAGATGAAGAAGATATTGAAAGAAGGGGGAACCGTTGGGTATATTTATATGAAATAGACTTGAGACAAAGTTAATGCAAAAGAATAAACTTTGAAGTCCGAATGTTGGTCCCACCTCTGAGAAAGTGCCCAAAAAGGTAATTTTCTTGGAAGTTGAAACTCTTCTGAAGGTTATTTGTCTCCGGAAGCTTTGTGAAAAACATCCAAAGCCAAATTTTGACTTCGGAATATATTACTAAGCTTAGTGAAAAATGGCTTCAGAAGTTGTAATATTTTCTCTTCTAAAAAGTATTTGGTTTCGGAAGATATTAGGAGTTGAAAGTTTTATTCTTAAAGAGAATAAAACTTCCGAGGCATAATTGCTTTCGGAAGAAATTTGTTCTTCAAATTTATATAAGTACTTAGAAGCATATTTTGGCTTCAGAAGATATCTAAGCATTTCTTCCGAAGGTTAATTTCTTTTAAGTATATATGTGATTTGAAGACTTAAATTTCTTCCAAAGGCAATATTAATGTCTTCCGAAAGAAAATACACTTGAAATTTTCAAAATGCTAAGGAATATCAATTGAAAATGATTTTCTTCCAAGTTAAACCAGGCTTATGTAAGTGATAAATTAGATAACTTAGGACACACAATTTCTTTTAGAAATAATATAGATTAAGTTTTAAGAAAATCTATTCAAGGTTAATCATCCCAATAGCTGATATAAGATATTTAAATCTCTGTTCATCAAAAGCCTTTGTGAACAGATCAGCATATTATTTATTTGTATTAACCTTGATTAGTTTTATCAATCCCTTTTCATGATTATCTCTAATTAGATGATACCTGATGTTGATGTCTTTGTCCTTGAGTGCTGCACAAGATTTTGTGTGATAGAGATAGCACTATTGTTATCTATATGGATGGGAGTCTCTTTGAAGTTGTATCCATAGTCTAGCATCTAATTCTGAATCCAAAGTACTTGAGCATAGCAGCTGGCAGCCACAATGTATTTAGCTTAAGCAGTTGATACAGATACACATGATTATTTCTTGCATTGCCATAAGACTATCCTTCCACCAAGGAATTGACATCCCCCATATGTGGACTTTGCAGTCATGTTACAGCCACCATAGTCACTATCTGTATAGGCAAACAGATTAAAGTAAGAATTCTTTGATACCAAAGGCCTAGCTTAGGAGCACCTTTGAGATATCTAAGAATCCTTTTGATAACAACCAGGTGTGACATCTTGAGGTTATCTTGATATCTTGAACATATTCATGTAGCAAACATGATATCAGGCCTGCTGGCTGTAAGATACATGAGAGACCCAATCATAGCCCTGTAAAGATGTTCATCTATACACTCCCCCTCAAGATCAGGTCCAAGGGAGTGGTTTCTGGCTATGGATGTCTTTGCAACCTTACATTTAGTCATGTTGAATCTTGTAAGTATGTCTTGTACATACTTTGACTGACTTATGAAGATGCCATTTTCAACTTGCTTCCCTTGAATTCCTAAAAAGAAATTGAGTTCTCCTATGGCGCTCATTTCAAATCTATTCTTTATCAGTTTCTCAAAGTCTTTGCAGAGCTTTGGATTAGTTTAACCAAAGATAATATCATCTACATATACTTGAACTAGCATCAAATCATTCCCTATTTCTTTGGTGAAGAGAGTTCTATATATAGTACCCCTCTTGTAACCATGTTGACAGAGATACTGAGATAGTGTCTCATACCATTTTCTTGGAGCTTGGTGCAGCCCATAAAGAGCTTAATCAAGCTTGCAGACATAATCTGGATGATCTGGGTCTCTAAAGCAGGGTGGCTATTTGATATACACTTCTTCACCAATCACCCTATATAAAAATGCACACTTGACATCAAGGTGGTAGACCTTGAAGTCCTTGGATGCAGCAAACTCCAGGAATATCCTAACAGTTTCAAGCCTTGCTACTGGAGCAAAAACATCAGTGTAATCAATTCCTTCTTCTTGTGTGTATCCTTGAACAACCAGTCTTTCCTTGTTCTTGATGACAAGTCCTCTATCATCTATCTTATTCTTAAATACCCATTTGGTTCCTATGATAGTCTTCCCTTGTAGAAGAGGACATAGACTCCAAACCTTTTGCCTTTTGAGTTGACGTAGCTCCTCTTGTATTGCTTCAATTCAACTTCCATCCTTCAAAGCCTCATTGACTTCCTTTGGCTCTATCTGGGACAAGAAATAAGAGTATTGACAAACATTTTTGTCATGGGTTTGTCCTCTTGTTCCTACCCCTTTTTAAACATCTCCAATGATGTTTGTGGTGGGGTGTGACTTGTGGATCCTAAGTTGAGGGATCATAGCAAGTTGTCTAGACAGATCTAAATTTGAAAAGTTTAGATCTGGCAATGAAATGTCTCCCACCACATCAACATACTTATCAAGAGAATCTCGATCCAATGAGTGTGTGACATCATTGATGTTGTCTTTAATGGAGTGGTTGTCAGCATCAAGAAATTCTTGATCATTATCACCACTACCATTACCTCCAACATTTGAAGTTCCTTCCATTATGTTTTATGCCTCTGAGTGTAGGATTTTATGTGCCCAAGACACTTAGAATATTGAGGTGGTTAGTACGTTATGATCCAAGTCGGGTTATACCCAATGACAAGCTTAGCAAACACCAATTAATATTTAATTGATGATATGATCATGCAATTAAATATTTACACCAATTTAGAAAATGGGTTTTCTAAATAAGTTGCATATGAGATGGAACAATTTATTAGGATATTTTGTTCAATAATATTATTTGTAATGTTATTTAAGTAAGTTAGATAACATTACAAATTAATAATGGGAGTGTATGGATTATATAATTAAAAGGTTAGTTATATATATCTAATAAGAGGACTAGTAGACAATATATGTGTGTGTTAGTATCAATTTTATAAAAAATTGATAATCAAAGAGAGAGACCACTTCCATGTGGCCGTCCCCCCTTTTCCCACATGTATGTGATAGTGCTCTTGATAAGAACACTTATGCATGCCTATTCCACTAACCAATATTCTCTTGATAAACTAACACACATGCTAGTTCCACTTACAAGAAAGAATTCAGCTCTCATTCTCACCAATTCTTACATGCAACACACACTCAAAACTCTCCTACTCTCTCTCTAAACCCACGGTTTTTCAGCAGCTTGTTAGGAGGTTCTTGTGCTGAGTTTTGAGCTGCATTTGGTGTAATTTATACCTAGCAAGAAGAGGTGTTTGTAAAGGGCTTGGGGTATACAAGCTTGAGAGGTCCTATTCTTGGAGCTTTGGCCATTTTTCAGCATCATTCATCCTCTCTTTTTGTCAAATTTTGCTGCTGGAACAAGGTAGTTTTCACAGCTCAATGTGGCTGTGATTTTATGTAGTTTTACATATGTTCATTGCTTGCTAATTCACATAAATGATCCTTTGTTCTTTGGGTTTGTTTTATACATTAATATGGTCATCTAATG
>BJCO01362822.1:0-10026 GCA_018326465.1 Flaveria floridana
TTAGACGCAAAAAACGTAATTTCTTGTAGTGAGTATCAAATAAATGTATACTTCAGATCTCTTAACTTATATATAAATGTTTATTGTAATTTTATTTTATTTTTAAGTGGAACCATATAAACAAAATTTGCTTTAGTTACACTATAACATCCATAATAATTTGAAAATTAGTAGTCATAAAAACTAAAACTACCATAAAAAAATTATGTAATGAAAGTTCGCCTTTCTTAAGTAATTAGTTTAAAACATACAAAAACATTAATTAAATCAAAAAATTTTAATCGTTTATATGGCATTAAAACATACAAATTAAGACCAACTCCAACATACCAAAATTGCCGTCTACCGCCGGTACCCTACCACGTTGCACTTTTATGTTAAATCCGAAAATTGTATAAATAGTCAGCAATCGTGTAGCAAATATTTCATCTAGCTTCTTAACGATTTATTTAATTTCCTCTGAGTTTACAAATAAGTCATATTTAGAACCCAAATAATTTCAAAATGGTCACATCCCGTTTTAACATCGTCTTCATGGCAACACTTTTTATTCTCGCGACGTCAATCTCTGCGAAGGAATACATTGTTGGGGATGAAAATGGTTGGACACTCAACTTTGATTATCAAACTTGGGCAAAGGATAAAGTTTTCTTCGTTGGAGATACCCTTGGTATGTTAATTATATATCTCCATCATTTTATTTAGATTCATTACTATACGCTAAGTATTTACGTACATCAGTCAATTTGGTCGCTAAAAGACTTATGCAATCAATTTGCAGCTAAAACGTGAGGTATATCTCACGTACCTCACGTCCCTTATATGTTTTGTGAGCAGTTTTAGACAGCGAGTTAAGAAATTGTCTCTATACTTGTGATCTGTAGTCGCCCTCTTTTACGACTGTCTTAATCTGCCATCGACTTGGACGTGGTACAACTTTAATTCGGTCGCAATTTGGTTGCTAAACTCGCGACATTTTCTACAATAGCAAAATTTAGTTGTTAATATCATTTTTGTAATAGTAGATTCGTTTAATATCACTTCTAACGTTTCCTATTTCCAAGACGTTAAATAAATATACGATTCTCCTGATGCAGTGTTTAATTATGCTGTTGGTACCCACACCGTGGTGAAAGTTAACGGCACAGGTTCCAACAATGTATCACTTCACCATCCAATGGGATCTTGACAAGTGGACGCGACATCATCCCCCTTGAAACCCCGGGAAGGAAATGGTACATTTGTGGTGTCGGAAAGCATTGCGAGTCGAGAAATATGAAGCTTGTCATCACGGTTCTACCTCAAACGTTGGCTCCGGCTCCAAGCCCTATCGCGACATCCGCATCGATCAAATTTGCGGCACCAGCAATCTATGGACTCATAGTTTCACTGTTTGGCACTCTTTTATTTCACTTGGTTTGAAAAAAACTACAACTTATATTTTCCATCATTTTTTGTTATTTATTGAGATATACATATGTTTGTAATCCGTTTGAAGATGGTATATGAGTTTTTCTTAATTTATTATCCTACAAAACTATATAAATTGCAACCTTGTTTTGTTGTTTAATTTATACGTATGTTTGAAGATGGAGATTTGTAGCAACAACGGTCGGTCGTAAACTAGTCTTTAAATTTTTACATCACAGTTGTCACAAAACCTGTTGCAATAGTAGTTAGTCGTCAATCATTCGCTAAACAGATGAGTTGCAATACGGGGCCAAATAAGGATCCGTTACAAGTATGTCGTGTTTAGCGAACAAACTTATTTGGTTGTTAATTCGTCGCTACGTTATTATTATTTGAACAGCCGTCGCTAATTAGTAAGTTGTTTAATTAGTCGATATAGTTGGTTGCAAACACATCGGTAATTGGCCCTCACAACAATTGTTAGTCGCAACTCGCAAATCTGTCGCACATAGTATCAGTCCCAATCAGTCACGTTTTAGCGACAACTTATTCCGTCATTAATGTGTGGCGCTAATTAGGCGGTTGCAAATCAATCGCTAAATTGGCCGTTGCAACGATGATCAGTCACAAATCCATTGCACATAAGACATGTCACAAATCTGTTGTATTTTAGCGATCACTTATACGGTCGTACATCCGTCACAAACGCAACTTTTTGAAAAAAGAAAAAAATACCATTCGAACAATAAATGAACATTTGATTTTTAGAACACTTTTATCCACTTTCATCTAATATAAGAGGGTGCAAAAGTACCTCTCTTCCAGCTAAGCCGTTTGCTTTCAAGCCGACTCAATCATTGTCTTGGACCCACCTAAGATGGAATAGAGAGCTGACACGTACCATGATTACACCAGAGCCGACTTGTGGGCTTCCCGGCTAGTTCTCGTGTGACCTAATTAACTTGGCTATGGGGTAGCCGACCAATAACATTGAGCCACAGATTACAACATATCACATGCACCTGTCTAGGCTATAGCTGTGTAGGTTATTGTCAAGTCTCGGCTAGACAAGTTAAGTCAGCTAAGGCTAGTCGATTAGGAGGCCCACGGCTACGGTGTCGAGTATACATGTCAGCTCTCCGTTCCACTCTGTGTGGGTCTGGACAATAATTACACCGGCTAAAGAGTAGTTGATATAGCCGAGAGATGGTTATTTAACTCTTTTATTAGTTGAAAGTAATTAAATTATGCTAAAAGATAAATGTTTATTTTAGCTTTAGTTTTTTTCTCAGTAAAATGTTCATTTATAGGATTTTTTGAAAAAAAAAACACATATGAAATGTAAGAAAAGTCTAGTTTTACGTAAATACGTCCAATATGATTCCTTTATGTTCAATTTGCTACTCGTGTAAACAAGAAGCATCAAGCATCTCTAAAAAATGCGAAAAGTTAAAAAATTTTAAGAGCTTAATTTGAAATCTAAACACACAGGTCACGTTTAATCTATTAATTAACGTGTTCCTCTAATATGTGTTCTTTCTGAATTTGCTAATTAACATGTTAATATAATTTTAAAAATGTACTTTTAGCAACTAATTAACTATCTTATCTTCTAGTAACATAATTTAAGTTATTAGCAAATACTATTTTGATACATTTTAAAAAAGTTTTGATCTCAGAGACCTAGTCTAACCCAAAGCTATTCCCATTTCAAATTTTTAAATATGAAAGAGAATTTTAACAGAAAAAACAAACGTTAATCATGTGACATTTTCAAACTTTCAGTAATCATTGATACGTACCTTGATAATACTTTCAACAAATACGTTGAACGAACTAAACTCCGGCCACCGATCGGAACATCGAGTCATCATTTTCGTCTTTCCTGCACATAATTTAACCGGCCGGCCGGCAACTTTCCGACGGCCCGATCGACGTATATAAACACATTCGAATGAACATTAAACATGCCAACTAAGACCATTAATAGCTACAATGGCTTCTATAATAATAATATTGCTTCTCATTCTAACTACCATTTTAACCATCACATCCACCACTGCTGGTGAACATCAAACCTACATTGTCCATTTAGCCGCACCCAAGGGCAATCAACACTTCACTCAAAAACAAGACCGTGAAAACTGGTACCACTCATTTCTACCACGAACCACTACCGGTTCAAGTGAGGACCAACCGACCATGGTTTTTGCGTACCATAACGTGCTAAATGGGTTTGCGGCGAAGCTATCAGCGGAGCATGTGAAGGCGATGGAAGATATGGAAGGGGTCATATCCGTGAGGCCACAAAGAGTGTATTCGATGCACACGACTCATCTCCAAACTTCTTGGGGTTGCACCAGAATGTAGGTCTTTGGAGTGATTCAAACTACGGAAAGGGGGTCGTAATCGGGGTTCTATGTTGGATCAGAGAGAAAAGTATATCTAATACGTACAGGAGAAAGGTTTCTTCAACACAATCAACCACACTTCATATTCTAGATAAAACAAGACTATATAGTCTTGATACATACATACCCACGTTTAGGAAAGAGAAAAGAACTAACTATGACTCCACTATGAAACACACGACTCCACTTCTTCACTAACAGTACATGGCATAAACTGCCTTGATTGAAATTGTAAAAGAAACACATGCATGCATGTATGCATGTACACACACTCATAACATGAAACTAAAAAACTAAAAACATTAGCGACTATATGAATTACTTTAACATCCCCCCGTAATTCAAATAGTCGTGACACCAAGCTTATCTCTGAGGTAACAGAATTGTTCAGCTCCCAATGTCTTCGTAAAAATATCCGCAATCTGATCTCGAGTATCCACAAACATTAGCTCCACTTCTGCTGCATCAGTTAGAGACCTGATGTAATGAAACTTAATATTAATATGCTTTGTGCGGCTATGGAATGCTTGATTCTTGCTCAGGAACACGGCAGATCGATTGTCGCATAGAATAGGAGTTGCCTCCTGTTGCTCATGCATGAGTTCAACCATCATCTTACGAAGCCATACAGCCTGACAGGCACATGCAGCTGCTGAAATATATTCGGCTTCTGTTGTCGACAAAGCTACTACAGCCTGCTTCTTAGAGCTCCATGATATAGATCCAGATCCAATGGAAAATACATAAGCTGAAATGCTCTTCATATCAGGTGAAGATCCAGCCCAATCACTATCCGAATAACCAGTAAGTTTGATATGATGAGCTCTACCGTACCAAATTCCATACTCCAAAGTTCCAGCAATATACCTTAATATCCTTTTAGCTGCACCTAAATGATATGAGGAGGGCTGGTGCATGAATCTAGAAACGATACTCACAACAAAGTTAATGTCGGGGCGTGAGTGAGTGAGATAAATAAGCCCACCAACAAGACTTCTGTACATAAAACTATCAACTGTAGCTCCATCATCATTTGCCTGTAGCTTCTCATTTGAGTTCATTGGAGTGGTAGTTGGTTTGCATGAGATCATACCGAAGCGATTCAACAAGTCTTTGGCATACTTTTTCTGTGAAATAAATGTTCCATCTGACCTTTGTGTGACTTCTAGCCCCAAGAAGTAATTCAGATCTCCAATATCAGTCATTTCAAATTCCCTTATCATGTTATACTTGAATTCATCAATCAAATTTTGTGAGGAGCCTGTGTATATGATGTCATCTACATACAAACATATCACAACAAAATCGCTGCAACCCACTTTCTTGACATACATTATAGGTTCACTGGTGCTTCTTTCATACCCGTTTGCTGTAAAAAAACTATCTATTCTGCTATACCATGCCCTTGGGGCCTGTTTCAGCCCGTACAAAGCTTTATGCAGCTTATAAACTTTATCTTCTTTCCCTTTTTCTTCGAACCCCGGTGGCTGCACGACATACACCTCTTCCTGCAAGACACCATTCAAAAATGTTGTTTTAACATCAAACTGATATACCTTCCACCCATTTTGAGCTGCAAGAGATATGATGAGGCGAATTGTTTCAAACCGAGCAACTGGGGAGAAAGTCTCCTGGAAATCTATGCCAAACTCCTGAACGTATCCTTTGGCAACAAGTCAAGCCTTGTATCTGATGATTTTCCCATTGGCATCCCTTTTTACTTTAAAAAGCCACTTTAACCCAATAGCCTGCTTGTCATGAGGGAGGTCTGTTAAAGACCATGTTTGGTGATGTTCTAGTGATCGTAGTTCATCTTTCATTGCATCCACCCATTCTTTCTTTTGGATAGCTTCTTTAAGTGTTACAGGCTCAATCAGAGAAAGGGCGAATTGACATGAGTAGTCAAAGTCTTCTATTGGTACTGTATTAGCATACACATTGTCAAGTGACATAAGACGAAGGGGTGGAGAGCTACTGTTGGACCCACTTGCTGACCCACTATTGGCTGAAGAACTTGCACTACTTTCCCCACTTATGGTCCCACCATTATTTGCATTCTCTATACTTTGTGATGGAGTGCTTGGTGTACTTTCACTGTTGGTTGTACCATTTCCATACCCATCAGACGTGCTGTCACCAACTGCTATGTCACTGTCAACATTACTTTCTAGTGTTGGCTGTATAGTTTTAGTAGGTAATTCATTTGCATTCTAGTCATTAAGTTTCCACTTTGCATGCTCATTGAACAGAACATCTCTGCAAATAATAATATTCTTTTTCTCCAAGTCAAATAGGCGATATGCTTTTGAGTTTCCCACAAACACACACTTTTTTGACTTGGGATCAAGTTTCTTTCTAAGTTGGTGAGGTTTTAAATTGTAAGCAACTGAACCGAATACCTTTAGGTAATGAACTGCAGGTTTTCTCCCGGTCCATGCCTCATATGGAGTTTGATTTGCCAGAGCTTTTGTTGGTGCACGATTAAGAAGATAAACTGCTGTTGCTACCGCCTCGCCCCAGAAAACTTTACTAAGGTTCTTTTCAGCTATCATGCTACGTGTCATATCCATCACAGTTCTATTCTTTCTCTCCGCCACTCCGTTTTGCTCTGGTGTATATGGTACAGTGAGGTCTCTGCGAATGCCTTGTTCTTCACAAAATTTGTTGAACTCGTTCGAATAGAATTCTCCTCCCCTGTCAGTTCTCAAGGTGCTGATCTTCTGCCCCGATTCATTCTCTACACGTGCTTTGAAGATCTTGAACTTTGAAAACGCCTCAGATTGTTTCCAAGGAAGAACACCCATGTCATCCTACTATAGTCATCTATAAGTAAAAAATAGTACAGACTTCCCCCTAAAGATCTGACTTACATAGGACCGCATAGATCAGCATGAACCAATTCCAACACCCGAGTGGATCTTAGAGCTCCCTTGGAAAATGGTTTCTTAACATGTTTTCCAAGAGCGCAGCTTTCACATGAGGACCATGATTGAATTGTTTGGGGAATCCCATACACCATACCCTTTTCACTTAACATACATAATCCTTGTTCATACATATGGCCATATCTACAATGCCACATGAATGAGTCATCTCCACTGATTGTTGCCAACACCTTTGACTTTCTTTTCTGGTTGTTCATGTCTAAAGGAAATATATTATTTCCTGTCACCTTTATGACCCACTTCACCTCACCTGTTTGTTTGTGAATGATTGTACACGAGTCTTCATCAAACACCAATTTGTAACCATTCTTCATCAACTGTCCCACACTTAACAGATTATAATCCAATTCAGGGGCAAATTGAACACTATCAAGTGTGTTATATTTGCCATCACCATCTTCTATCTTCACTTTCCCTCTTCTTTCTACATGAATACAATTTCCATTTCCCATCTTAACTTGAGCCTTATCTGATTCATCCATACTTTTGAACCATTCTTTTCTTCCAGTCATGTGGTTAGAGCACCCACTGTCTAAGAACCACACACTTTTGTCTTGGTTTAGTCCATAACCGATAGCCATGAACAACCTATACTCATCTTCATCCTCTTCATTTTCAACAGCAGCTTGTGCTTGCGGTTCATTCCAACATTCAGCCCTGACATGACCAAACCTGGTACAGTTATAGCACTGTATGGCACTTCTGCCTCTCCCGAAGCCACGCCCACGTCCTCGTCCTCGACCACGAAGACTACTTCGGCCAAAACTTCCTCCTCTACCACCCATTCTACTTTCATCCCTTGTTATTGCTTGGAGTGCTTGTTCTTCACTAGCACCTTCGGTTCCACGGTTGACTCTTCCTTCATGTGCTTGTAGAGAGCCCATAAGTTGATCAAATGACATTGTAGTTAAGTCTTTTGATTCTTCAATTGCTGTTACCACATGATCCCAGCGAGGTGGAAGGCTGCGCAGAACCTTCTCAATAATTATCTGATCACTAACCATTTCACCATAGCTTCTCTTCTGGTTCACATTTTTCATTACTTTCGATAGGAAATCTGTAACTGCTTCGCCTTCTTTCATTTGAAGAGTTTCAAATTCTCTTCGTAACCCTTGTAGTTTAACCGTTCGAACCTTTGAGTCACCTTGGTACTCTGTTTGGAGAAGAGTCCAGGCTTGCTGGGAGGTTGTAGCGGCTGCTATCCGTGAGAAAACTTCATCGTGAACTGCCTGTTGAATAAGGGACAAAGCACGTGCATCTCTTCTCAAACTTTCTCGTAGTCGGATGCGATCATTGTCATGTTCATCGAACCCGTTGTTCACATAGGTCCACAGGTCTTGTGATCTTAGGATCGTCTTCATTCGAATACTCCAATATTCGTAGCCTTCTCCTTTGAAAATCGGGAGAGGGGTTAGAGGCTGATTAGCACCATTGTTCGCCATTTAATATTTGATTCTTCTGCACTCACTCGATCACCAACCAAGCTCTGATACCAGATGTTGGATCAGAGACAAAAGTATATCTAATACGTACAGGAGAAAGGTTTCTTCAACACAATCAACCACACTTCATATTCTAGATAAAACAAGACTATATAGTCTTGATACAGTACATACCCACGTTTAGGAAAGAGAAAAGAACTAACTATGACTCCACTATGAAACACACGACTCCACTTCTTCACTAACAGTACATGGCATAAACTGCTTTGATTGAAATTGTAAAAGCAACACATGCATGCATGTATGCATGTACACACACTCATAACATGAAACTAAAAAACTAAAAACATTAGCGACTATATGAATTACTTTAACATTCTAGACACCGGAACGACTCCGAGCCATCCATCATTCAATGATGACGGCATGCCTCCGCCACCCGCAAAATGGAAAGGGAAGTGTGAAGTTGAAGGTTGCAATAATAAACTCATCGGGTTGAGAGATCTTACTACGGGTGGAAACGACACGTGGTACGATCAAAACGGGCATGGCACACACACTTCTAGTACCGCGGCTGGGAACTTTGTTAATGATGCAAGTTTCTTTGGAAATGCCAAAGGGACCGCAGTTGGGATGGCGCCACTGGCACATGTGGCTATGTATAAAGTGTGCACATTGATGGATTGTTTTGAGAGCGCGGTCATAGCTGCGTTGGATATAGCGGTTGAAGATGGTGTAGATGTCCTTTCGATATCGCTTGGTGATGATCGTCCTATTCCATTTTATCAGGATGGTATCGCGGTAGGTGCATTTACAGCGATACAGAAAGGTATATTTGTGGCTTGTTCTGCTGGTAATTCTGGTCCTGTTGATTCGACATTGTCAAACGAGGCACCATGGCTTCTTACGGTAGGTGCTAGTACCATTGATAGGAAAATAGTGGCATCTGTTTCTCTAGGAAACAAGGAATCGTTTGATGGAGAATCGTTATTTCAACCTAAAGATATCCCACAGACATATCTGCAGTTGGTATACCCCGGAGCAAACGGGGTTCAAAACACATCATTGTGCTTGGAAGGATCATTAGACAATGTCAACGTGGAAGGGAAGATAGTGGTGTGTGATAGAGGTGTTATAGCGAGAGTCGATAAAGGGCAAGTTGTAAAGAATGCTAGCGGTGCAGCGATGGTTCTGTTGAACCAAGCTATCGATGGCGATCGAACTTATGAGGATGCTCATGTTCTTCCGGCATCGCATGTTGGTTACAAAGCTGGACTTGCAATCAAGAAATATATCAACTCAACCACTTCGCCTAGAGCCACTTTGTTATTTAAAGGGACTGTAGTCGGAGTGGATTCAGCTCCTGCTGTTGCTTTTTTCTCGTCACGGGGGCCAAGCTTGGAAAGCCCTGGAATTTTGAAACCGGATGTTATCGGCCCTGGTGTTAACATTCTAGTAGCATGGCCAATTTCCATTGAGAACAACACACAAACAAGCTCTACATTCAATATCATTTCTGGTACTTCAATGTCTTGCCCACATCTAGCAGGCATAGCAGCATTATTGAAAGCCACTCACCTCGATTGGTCACCCGCGGCTATCAAATCCGCCATCATGACTACTGCTGATCAAGTTAGCCTAAACGGCAATCCTATCCAGGATGAAAGAGAGCTCCATGCAGATGTATTCGCCATAGGTTCGGGCCATGTAAATCCATCAAAAGCTAATGATCCTGGGCTAGTCTTTGACATCGAACCAGATGACTACATTCCTTACTTGTGCGGGCTCGGCTACACAAGCCAACAAGTCGGAATCATT
>BJCO01362823.1:0-17380 GCA_018326465.1 Flaveria floridana
TAATATATATATATATATATATATATATATATATATATATATATATATATATATATATATGCATGCAACATGTATACGACATAATATAAAAGTTTTGACATAATACTATAATAAGATTTTTAGGGTTGTCACACTTTTCCAGATGAGCATCTATTATTTTTTCTACTTCTACTAACCTGTGGTATGCTAGCTTTGTCAACTATTGTGCTTCAGGTATAATTCCCGAACATTGGTCAAAGACGAAAAAGAAACACTTTCTTTCACAAGCAAAACAATATTATTGGGAAGATCTAGATTTGTACAAGATAGGGGCTGACCAATTGATTAGACGATGTGTGCCAGATCCAGAGATACTATATGTGTTGCGTTTGGCACATGCACCTGAATGTGGTGGCCACTTTAGTGTCCAGATAACAGGGCTTCGAGTGTTAAAATGTGGACTATTTTGGCCTAATACTTTTAAGGATGCTTTTGAGTTTGCAAAAACATGTGTGAATTTCCAAAAGATGGGTAGTATCATAAAATGAAATGAGATGGCCATGCAACCAATCCTAGTGATCGACATGTTTGATGTTTGGGGAAGTGATTTCAGGGGACTATTCCCTAACTCATTTGGAAATGTGTGCAATTTATTAGTAATTGATTACGTCTCCAAGTGGTTGGAGGCGATTGCCACCAAAACAAATCACAAGAGCGTAGTTTGCAAGTTTGTTCAGTCAAATATTTTTTCGACATATGAAGTACGTCACGTGATCATAAGTGACGGGTGATACTATTTCAAAAATTTCAACTTTGGAAAACTACTCAAACGATATGGAGTTGATCATTGGATTGCCACTCCTTATCATCCGCAAAGAAGTGGTCAGGTTGAGGTGTCCAATATGCAGAGCAACACAATTTTACAGAAAACAATGCGACCGGACTGGAGGGATTGGTCACACAAACTCAATGACACCTTGTGGGCATATCATACTGCATTTAAAACACCTATTGGAACACCCGTTATAGGTTAATTTACGGGAAGGGTTTTCATTTACCGGTAGAACTAGCTCATGAGCATTGAGCCATTAAAAATATGAACTTTGATTATGATACTGCAAGAAAATTAAGGCAGTTGAGCTTAACTGGGTTGGAAAAGTTACGAGAGGAAGCATATGAAAGTTCATCTATCTACAAGGATAAGATGAAAATGTGTATGATACAAAAATACGACCAAAAGACTTCCAAGTGGGGATTTGGGCCTGGTTGTACAACTTTCATCTGAAACTATTCCGAGTCAAGTTAAAGAGTAAATGGTCTGGTCCGTACATCATCACCTGAATTAGGAATTTAGGAGATATTGAGATTGAAGATTTCAAAAACAACATTCGACACTGGTTAATGGTCACCGGTTAAAGTCGTACTTGTGACCTAATGATCTAAATGGGCCAGATAGTCAAACCAGTGATCTTTTTTTGGTTAGCATTTAGGTTTCTAACTCCATCTAGAGGTTGTGGTAACAAAGAGTCAAGCTATAGACTCTTCTATCTAGCTCTTCGGGAGGCAACCCATGTTCATAAGTTTTTCTTTTTGTATTTCTGTTTTTTTTCATTCATTCGTGTGTTATTTCATTTGTTTACTAGTGAAATGCCCATTGAACCACTTAAGTGTGGGGATGTTCACCCGATTAGGTATGTATTAGTAGATAATATTGAATCAGGACGCCTCAGTTTAAAAGTTGGGGGTGGAGGATAAACGCAGGTACACAACAGAAATATGCGAAATATGATTTTGTTTAATTATAAAAGATTTATACATTTCAAAAACAAAAAGAATAACCTAAAAATGTAAACTGGGCCACCGTAGGTTTACTAGTCTCCGTAGCCTATGATGGTCGTGAACTGATCCAAAGCAGATGGCGCCCATCGTAACTTACAGTGGGCATGAGTCCTACAGTAGAAACCGAGAAAAAAAAGAAAAGAACCTTGGGGTGGTATTTTGTACATCCTTCAAATTCGGTTTTCTTTCAATAACAACACATGTATCAAATTTCAAAACCACTTTCTCCACTTTTCTTCACCTTTTTCACCCAATTCTCTTAAGAACAACAAAAAATCCAAACCCAAAATATCTCAAAACTTCATCAAATCAAATGTTTTTTGAGTCTATCTCACTTAATTTCTCAAGAGGAATAAGAATCCACTGTGAGTTTCCCCAGATCCGATATCGTTGGGTGTAGATCTAGGGGAGAGTAATGAAACCTAAAGTTCAAAGTTAGGGGTTTTTTTACTTCCGGGTTGATTTTCTTGGATTTGAAGTTCATACTAACATCTTTAAACCACAAAGGTATGTTCTTCATCACCACATTATAAGAAGCGATGAATTGTTGAATTTTGTTAACTGGGCTTACATGAATATTGTTATCTTGGTTGAGTTGTATGATGAATGTAGTTAATTGCTTGTGTGAACATCTCTTTGATGAGTGGATACCATGTGTTGTTCTAGTGGTGATCACTAAACATGTGACTCAACTTAAGCTAGAAATTATAGATAGAATCTAACTTATTTGATGACAATTTGTATAGTTAAACAGTTCGGTAAAAATCAAGAGGGTAAATGCTAGTGTTTTAACCAAGTGCGCATGTTCGATAAATGGCACATAAAAGGAAATAACCATTAGAGATCAGAGGGATTTATGGCATGTCATAGAAAAAGTATGGGGATGGTTAATTAATCCACACTTGACCTACTAGTTGATTATGACTAACTTGAATTGTTTCGTGGATCATTATTACATGTGTGCGCATGGAAAGATCCAGGAAGGAACAAGCGGGACCTTCAAAAAGGGCAAAGAAGTCAAACCCACTATTGGTAATAAGGGAATAACCAATGCCACAACAGGAAGAAGAGGTATTGGAAGACATACCTAAATGGAAAGGGGAACCATTGAGCAAATATCATCCTAAATTTCAACCAACATTATGCGAGGAAAAGATGGCAATAATGAAAGATAGAAAAGAAGCTTACATGGTAGAAAAAGAAGTTCCCAACGTGTTGTTTGCCCATCATAGAGTGCATAAAATATTTGGAGCTCTGGCATGGTAAGCTATTTTGAAGTGTTATGACCATGAGGAAGAAAAACCGTTTGCACCAACTATTGATGAATGTGTAAGTATGCTCCAGTTAGAGGGAACCATAAATATACAATAAATAAAGTTGTTAGGTGATTGTCGGGGTCGCAAAGTAACAATGTCCCTAACCAATATGAATAAATTAGCACCCTTTTATTCATTACCCATCAGTCAATACGAATTCCCTTCTGAAGACAACATTTGGAATAAACCGGACAAAAGTCCAATGTGGGAACTAATGAAAGACACGCTTTTAAAGCCTAGGAAAATAGCATGATGAAGAGGGTGGATATGAAAATGGAGGCCAGGCTAATTCAAACTATTGTAACTCAGAATGTGATGCCTTGAAGGGGGGATAAAGATTCAGTTTGGTATTGGGATGTACCCATTCTCTTCACCATGATGATAGATGATCATAATCTCATTCTGTTATTTGGCCATGATGAACATTAGATTAGCTCGTATCACCAAGGGTAAGCAGATCATCCCCCATAATATGTTGATTCACGCTTTGTTCAAATATTTTAAGGTCATTAATCATTCGTTATTTGAAAGACCAACACATCATATTGTCAAGGATTTGGAACAAGTCAATGTAATTCTCATGGCATGGGTAGGTTGGGAATGGAGTTACAATGATAGATATGAAGGTGGAAACACAAGAATAGATATAAGATTAAAGTGAAAAGGTTGGATGCAAGACCATTAGAACCAGGCGATGTAAGTGAAGCTGAAAGTGAAGATAGTGTGGCAGGTGATGATTTAAATGACCCGGATAAAGCGGAGGGGACGGTTATAAGACCCCCATACCCGATGCCTAATGACAAGTGGAACCAGGTTCAAGAATGTAGGCCAGAAGGGTTTGATATACAGCCTATTTATAATCAGAACAACTGGGATTTCCAATAGCATATTAGGTTACAAGCGGAAGATGATGCTCAGGCGGTGATAGCAAATCAAAATCATTGGAACCGTGTCAACCTTGTTCATCAGTAAATTCAAGTCAATAACAATTGGGAATCTAATCAGCAGCTTGGATACCATGAAGCCAATCACTGAGGGAAGCCATTTGTTCAGGCACCACCACTCATCAACTACCTCACCATTCTACCCTATGATGGAGTAGAGAGATTGTCAAGACCCGAATGGTATCACTCAGAGTGGATCGAACCGATACAATTTCAACAATAGTAGCTCAAGATGCAGCGGCTTCAATAGCAGCAGGGTGGAGAAAGAAGCAGTAGCGGATCACAAGAGAGGGCGTTCCATTTTGGGGAATGGATAGACGAGTTATGCATCATGTTTGGACCATGGTAGTCACGGTACTTTAAGGGCAATTGCTGATCGTGGTGGTCCCAATCGATCACGTCCAACTGGTCCAATTTGAACTAGGTTATTTTATGTGTTTATCTATTTATCTTTTGGGTTTGTGGTGTGAACTGTTAAACAATTGGCGGATGGATGGTGTTTGAACTCTTTTAATTCTGTTAGTAGGAATAAGTAGCTTGTATATGATGTTTTTGGTTGGGGAGTCCTAGTCATTGAATCGAGAACCTTAGGGGAGTGTTTGGGTCGGTATAGATTATAAGAACCCATGTTTTTGAAAAAACCATACATTAGGGACAATGTATCCTAAGTGTGGGGATGGGGGAACCCAGGCAGACACATTTTGCAGAAATAGAAATTCAGACAACATTTGGTAAATTTTTTAGACTTTTCGCTAAAATTTTAATTGTTGGAAGTGGTTATTGGTCATGGTTAGTTCCTTTAATGTTTAAAACCTAGTATATTTGTGAAAGTTGAAGAGGGAATTCCTAACTAGGCATAGCAAACCTTGGGTGCAGTAAACTTGCACGTTTCATATCGGCATCCCAAATCCAATGTTTCAAGTGTTAGAAGCCTTTTTCTTTTTTGCATATCTTAATTGCTTATTTGAGTGTGGAATGGTGATTGTTAGTGGCAGAACCTATGTAGCTCGTGCATTTCGAGACGCGAGACCAAGAATTCATATCAAAATGATTGAGGCAATAGGATTAAACATAGAACTACTCCATACTACCCACCTACCCGACATTTATCCAGTAGTCACCAATTTTCAGCCTCTTCATCCTTTCTTTTATTCAAAACAAATATTATGACCGTTAAACCTTTTGTTAGCCTTTTTTGTTTGTTTACCCTTATGATGGAACTTGAATTAGTAAATTATGTTTGAGTGGTAATTAAGTTTGATCTCCTTCAAGTCTTGAATTGTAGTTGGAAGACTACTAACCTTAAGTTGAAATCCATTGTGCGTTGGTAAAAAAGAAAAAGAAAAAAATGTGAAAAAGTAAAGAAAAATTGTCAAAGTAAGTTAGGTTGAATGAGCAAGTTATAAGATAAGAAAAAGATTTTGTTTAGCAAGTAAGTCGTGTTGAGAAACATTGTTGTTTGTTTTTGGCATTGAATAAGTATCTAGCTCAAGTTTTTCCATCACCAGTCACTATCTCCCAAATATTTCCTACCTGAACCTAAGCCTAGCACTACAACCCTGTGAAAACCCTCATGATTGGTGTGAAGTCTCCCGTTAGTGGGTGGAGAATTTATTGCTTTAGAAGCCTACGCTCACTATTCTGTATCATTACGTGAGTGTTCATAAATATCCGGCACGTCATTTTCCGAGTTTCAAAATTACACCGAGTGGAGAGAACAATTGTGAGGGATGTGACATGTGCAAGGTAGCAACCTAGAGTTTGGTAGTCTTAGTTAGACAACCCAATAGGTTAGAAGATTGAGGTTGTTACTTGGTTGTTTTTGCTAATAGAGAATTCGGTATGACCTTTAACCTTAATACGGTTTAGTATTTGTGTGCATGCGGTTTGAAACTTTGACCTAAATTGTTAGGTTTAAGAAACAGTCTTGTTTGATGTTTGGGTGTTTGAATTGGTTTTAATGGTGTTAGTTGTAAGATTTTAATGAGTTTAATTGTGAGAAAGAGGTTATTATGTGTGTTTGTGATTTACAGGTATCAGGAGCTAAAGAAAGTAAAGAAAACTAATGGAGAAGTCCTATGATGAAGTTGAGTAAGCTCGACCAAGATACAAGAAATGAGACAAAAGATGATGAAAAAAAGGAAGGCCACAGTAAGTTATGGTAGCCTTGAAAAGAACAGAAACCCCATACAGTAAGTTATGGTGGGGGGATGACCTACAATACATCAAAATCAGGAAAAGAATAGAAAACTCCTAACGTAACTTATGGTGGTCGCAGGACCTATGGTACACGGCGCGTTGAGTTTGTATAAAAAGGAGGGAAATGAAGGTTTTGAACTTCCAATTCATTCCAAGCAGTCCCCAAGTCCCAAGAACAACCCCATGATCCTAAAGACTTCTAGAGATGATTTTAAGTCTAAAGAACTTATTTTTATCATTTGGTTTGATTCTTTAATGTCTAGAACAATGTTTTCATTTGTTTTCATTTTGATTTTCATTCCTATGTCCGGCAAAACCAACTGTGATCTTCTTCAGGTGGTAGGGTTTGTATACACTTGACTTGTTCTTTGTTTTCAATTGGTTATTGTTGAACTAGGCATCTTAAGCCAAGGAACATTATTTCTTAATTAGATCTTCTAAAATATTTATGTTGAATTGAAACCTATGTTTTGGTTTTTGTGAATTTTTAGACTTCTTTATATCAGGAACCTCACGAGGGTTAGGATTAGGTTGGTTAACGTAAGTTGGGTATGATACTAGTAGTTCTTTTACAACAGTCTCAATCAATCCCATTATGTCTATCAAACCAATGATGGTTATGTCTATGTGACCAGTCGCGAACATCAAGGACAAGCCAGTATTTGCAAACCTGAACCCGGAGAGGATTACTTTTCTAATTATTGTTTACAACTAATAAAATTTCAAGTCAGTTTTATTTTAAAAATCAGTTTTCTTTTCAACTTATTCCCAATTAGTTTCAAACCATAAATCAAGTATTTCACTTTTCACATATTTCCTGTGGAGACGACCTTACTTACCGTATGTGCTTAGGTGAGCTAATATCACAAAATTAAATTGTTTTATTAGGCCTATTAAACCACATAAGTTTACTTTAGTCCAACGGATCAGAATGAACCAAACACACTTAATATATTTGAAAACGTATTAAAATTATATCGCTTTCATCAATTTTGACCTGTTTTAACCTTTTTACAGTAAACCTTAGATAATTTAAGTTAATTTTAGTGATAAGTGGTCAAAAAAAATCTAAACCCACTATGATACACTAACACATCCAACTGTAAGTCCTTTTGACCTGTTTCAACTCAAATCATGTCGTTTTCACACATTTTGAACCGTTTAATCTAAACTTAGATAATGTAAGTATATTCTAGTGATAAAGGGTCAATATAACCTAAACACACTATGATACACTTAGCACATCCAACTTTAAGTCATTTTGACCCGTTTAAATTCAAATGATGTTGTTTTCACCCATTTTGACTTGTTTTTACCCATTTAATCTATAACTTTGATAATCTAAGTCTATTTTAGTGATAAAGGGTCAAAACCTAAACACCCTATGATGCACTTAGCACATTCAAATTTTAGCCATTTTCACCGTTTAAACTCAAATCATATCGTTTTCACCCACTTTGATACAATTACCTGTGTAAATAGCTGAAGTGTTTGTTCCTAATCATGAACAAAAGAAGCCGACCCTACAGATGATAATGTTTTACACCCAATCCCCCTAATGAGTCCATGCCATTTTCCCAACACCGACTCAAAAACATCAACTATAAGACCCCGTTCCCGGGACGCTTACAGTTGGACCTTCATCGCATAAAACATTTAAAACATGACATTTTGCAGCGGAATTTAAACTTTTCATTAATAACAAAATTCGTGTCAAATCATCATATTGTTATGTTTACATCTCAAAAATTGTATTAACATGATATCATTCTCAAAAATATGGATGCCAGTCTCGAAATCTTTCCCAGTAGCTTATGCATCCATGCCTGCACCTCCTCAACATCAATAATCGCCTGCCAACTATTATGCATACAAAAATTTAGTGACGCTGAGTAAGTTCTAGTTTTATTAATAAAATATTTTTCTCGCAAAATACTTCCTTTACATTCGGACATGGTCATACATCATACATACATCTTGATAATAATTATTTATTATCTTTTCATCATCGTTCATCATCATTCATCATCATTCATCATCGTACATTTTGTACTTTCGTTTATTACTATGTTCATCTTTATATAGATCTTGCCTTATGCTATACCCCCACGTCATGCCCAAAGGCTGCTACTGTGCTGGGATTTATAAATAAACCCCCACGTCATGCTTGAAAGTTGACGCAGTACCGGGTTACACAGCAAGGATCCCATCACATCTTGTTCAGTCACAAAGACTAGACCCATGTGCACATACTCAAGGTTTAGCTAAACTGCACACAGTTGAGCAAACAACTACCTCATTGAGTTATGAACTTCCATCATTTGTTTGCAAGACTTTTATTCATTCATTTCATTCCACTTTTCATCATTGTTATCTTTCACTTTCATTACATAATACTTTACTTATTCATACAGACGTAGCAAGTAAAGTTACATCAAAAACTACATAGTTTTGAAAGTCATTACATCATGGAAAGATAACACATCACAAGCATAAAAAATGACACAGCAAGCTATGCAAAAACTGACGCATATACCACTATCATCTCACGCAAAAACTAACCTCTCGTGCGAGAACTCATCACATTCAAAACATGTACATCACATTAACTTTGTCGCACGAAAACCTTCTAGTCACGCGAAAACCTACATATCGCGCGAGAACTTACATATCGCTCGAGAACCTACATATTGCGCAAAAACCATAGTCTCGCATGAGAACAAACCTTTCACGTAAGAACTTTACAAATTCAAATTTCATACCGTACACTAAAACTATTCGTGCGAAAACTACCGGTTTTCCCGCCCAGCCACATAACTTATCGCGTCTAGGGCCGTTCTAACATGCTTAACCTCATAAACAATATCATACAAGCATAAAATAAGTATTTTAGTATGCATAATAGCCCCAAAACGTAAAACTTGTGTAAAAAGGGGACTAGAAACTCATCTCTTGAAGTTTTAGCACAAACTCGACCTTCCCGAAGCTCTTACCGAGCGAAAACTACATATCCACGCCTCATGTTCGTCAATAAAAGCTTCTTAGTACATAATACGAGTTACTACACGAGTTACATTCCTTACACACCTCGATTCTACACCTTCTCTCTCTAAACAGTTGTTTCTCTCTCTAGCACTAACACTTTTCGCGTAAGTGAGTGTCAGGAATGGGTGCTCGCAGCTATTTATAGCCAACCCTACTTTTCACGTTCCTCGTGCGAGAATATCCTTTTACGCAAGAACTTTGCTGCTTCATCTCTTTCACGTGAAAACTTTGTCTGTCTTTTATTTCCTTGAAATTTGTGAGCGTTACAAGTCCACCCTCTTATTTAGGTTTCGTCCTTGAAACCTGTGAGTCATCAAATAGATGAGGATAATGTTGCCTCATCTCTTCCTTGGTTTCCTAAGTGGACTCAGAACCCTTTCTGTGGTTCCACTGTACTCCCACGAGTGGAACCACTTTATTCCTTAACCTCTTATCCTTTCTATCAATGATGGCCACGGGTTGCTCCACAAAATTGAGTCGTTCATGGAACTCAATGTCCCCAAGTGGCACGATCATATCCTCTTCGGCTAAGCACTTTCTCAGATAAGATACATGAAATGATAGATGAATCCACTCCGCTCATCGGGTAACTCTAATCGATAGGCTACTTCCCCTACTTGAGCAATGATTCAGAAGGGTCCTATATACATGGGGCTTAACTTTCCCCTCTTTCTAAAACGGATGATCCCTTTCCAAGGCAAGACCTTCAACATAACCCTATCGCCAATATCAAACTCGATAATTCTATGCCTCTTTTCAGAATACGACTTTTGTCTATCCTTCGCTGCCTTCATAAAGGTCTTGATCTTTTCCAACTTTTTGGTCGTAACCTCAATCACCTCAATACTTCCCAACTCCTTCTGCCTGATCTCGCCCTAACATACGCGCGTCCTACACTTCCTACCGTAAAGCATCTCATAAGAAGGTATACTAATACTGGCATGATAACTGTTGTTATATGAGAACTCGACTAACGGTAAGTGTTCATCCTAATTTCCACCAAAATCAATGACACATGCTCGAAAAATATCTTCTAGCATCTGAATGGTTCTCTCGGACTGACTATCTGTCTAGGGATGGTAAGTCGTACTGATATGTAATCTCGTCCCTATTGCATTGTGAAATCTCTTCCAAAACATCAACGTTAACCGAGTGTCACGGTCAAACACAATAGACACTTGTACACCATGACGAGCTACATCTCTTTGATAAACAGATCTGCCAACCTCTCAGAAGAATACATTTCATGGATTGGCAGAAAGTGAGCACTCTTCGTCAAAAGATCAACTATCACCCATATGGCTTCATAACCTCTTTCCGTGCACGGCAACTTCGTAATGAAGTCCATGGTGATGTGCTCTCATTTCCGCTCGGGCATATCCAAAGGTTGGAGCTTCCCGTATGGATTCTTATGCTCCGCCTTCACTTGCAAACAAGTAAGGCACTTGCTCACATACTCCGCTACATCGCGCTTCATTCCCGGCCAACAATAATCCTTCTTCATATCCTGATACATCTCCTGGCACAAGGATGAATCGAGTATCGAGTCTTATGATCCTCGTCTGTAATCTTCCCTCTTAGATCCCTATAACGAGGCTCCACATCCATCCAGACCGGGTTCTAACACCGAGCGTTTTCTCACCCAACTCTGCGACAAGACCCTTCATACGCTCGGAATTAATCAAATCTACTTTCAGCGCTTCATAGTGAAACTCTTTGACCTATTTCATCATGTCAGCGATCATAACCAACTGATAAGCCTTCACCCGAATCAGATCGGGTCTCTCCTTTTGGCTAATGGCATCGGCCATAACGTTGGCCTTGCCTAGATGGTAATGGATCTCACAATCATAATCCTTGATAAGCTCCAACCATCTCGTTCGCCTCATGTTCAGGTCCTTTTTCTCGAAGAATTACTTCAAGCTCTTGTGATCGGTGAAGATGGTAGACTTCGTCCCGTACAAGTAGAGCCTCCAAATCTTCAACGTAAAGACCACAGCCGCCAACTCCAAATCATGAGTAGGGTAGTTAACCTCATGGATCTTTAACAGTTAGGATGCATAAACTATAACTTTCCCCCGTTGCATCAGCACGTAAGCCAATCCTGAATAAGAAGCATTCGAATAGACCACCAAGTCTTCGCTCCCTTTTGGCAACGCCAAGACAGGAGCTCGTGTTAATCTCATCTTCAACTCTTCGAAAGCATTCTCCTGCTCTTGACCCCATATGAACTTCACATCTTTACGAGTCAACTTGGTCAATGGTGAAGCTATATTGGAAAAATCTTGGATGAACCTTCTATAATAACCCGCCAAACCCAAGAAACTACGGACCTCGGATGACGTCTTTGGAGTTTTCCATTGTATCACAGCTTCTACCTTTTTTGGGTCCACCATGATCCTTTCAGGATTAACAACATGACCCAAAAACTGAACCTCTCACAACCAGAACACGCATTTGTAGAACTTGGCATATAGTTCTCCCTTCTGAGTATCTCCAGTACCTTCGAATATGACTGGCATGTTCCTCCTTGCTCTTCAAATAAATCAAGATATCATCATTGAACACAATCCTGATTTATCCAACATCGATCGACGCACCCGATTTGATAAATCCATAAAAGCAGCTGGCGTGTTGGTTAAACCAAAAGACATCACGAGAATTTCGTAGTGCCCATAACACGTATGAAAAGTTGTGTTGGGAATATCCTGCTCCTTCACCTTTAGTTGATGATAGCCAGATCGAATATCTATCCTCGAGAACCAACTGGAACCTTGGAGCTGATCAAACAAGTCATCAATCCTCGGTAATATATACCGATTCTTCACCGTCAACTTGTTCCGCTCACGGTAGTCAATGCACATCCTCATACTAATGTCCTTCTTCTTCATAAACAAAACCAGAGCACCCCATGGAGAGGTACTTGGTTGAATAAACCCCTTGTGTAACAACTCTTACAACTAAGTCATCAGTTCCTACATCTCAAATTGGGCTAGATGATACGGCGCCTTAGCAACAGGTTAGGCACCAGGTATTAAATCAATTTGGAACTCGATCTCATGGGCAGGTGGCACGCCTGACAGATTCTCTGAGAAACGTCCGAAAAGTCACACATGACCTGTACGTTCGACAGTCGTGGTACTGTCACATCCACATCCATGCCTCATAGGCACCACATCCATGTCTCATACACTTCTCTTCCACCATTATCGAAATTACCTTCAGGACCATGCGAACCCTATCACCATAAATCGTCACCAACTCCCATCGGGGGCCATCAATCGAATCATCTTCTTATGGCACACGATACCTTCCTCATATGCTGCTAGCCAATCCATCCCTAGGACTACGTCAAATCCACCTAATGGCATCATGAACAACCTAGCAGAGAACCTATGGCCTTCCAACTCTACATCACAATCCTCTACCACATCAGAAATCATCGTAGACTTACCAATAGCAGTTTCTTCATCGAAGGGCACTTCAGTCTTTCTACTCCTAGCAGACAACTTATCATAGAAGACAGCAGAAATAAAACTCCTACTAGCACTAGAATCAAAAAGCATAGAGGCATAAGTTTGGTTCACTAGGAATGTACCTGACACCACATCGTGGTCCATCCTAGCCTCCTCCATGGTCATAGTGAATGCCTTGGGTTTTGCCCTCTACCCCTCCTTCTCCTTCCCAGTCTCCTTCCTTGCCCCAGAGTTCTCAGCCCCTTGTTTCTTGAAGTCTCTGCTTATATGCCTCGTCTTATCGTAGTTGTAACATTTCACTACTCGACAATCCCTTACCATGTGGCCTTCCTTCCCATACTGAAAGCAGAGATTTGATCCCTACTTACATTTTCCAGCATGCTCCTCACCATACTTTTTGCATGCCCTACTTCCCCCTATCAATGTCTTTCGTTCATCGAACCTCACCCTTTTACCACCAGCCATAAAACCACCACTATTATGTCGCTTCTCATTCCCATTCCTGTCGTTGCCCCACTTCTTCCTCACATCCACCACCGCCACCGCCTCTCGCTCGCCATACAGTCTCCCCGCCAGATCGACCACCGACTTGAATGTACCTGGCCGGGCGGCGATAAGATGTCTGCAGATATCCACTGGCAGACCCTAGATGTATCTCTTATTCTTTCACGATACGGGGGTCACCTGCTCCGGAACCAGCCTTGCCATGTCATTGAACATGGTCATGTACTACTGGTTTGTCATGGTTCCCTCCTCTAATTGTAGAAACTCTCTCTTAATCTTATCCAACTCCATATGAGGACAAAATTCCTCAATCACCAACTTCTTTAGTTCTGGCCATCTCATCCTGCTAATGGCCATGCTACCCTCATCCTGGACAATATTGTCCCGCCAGCATAAGGCCGAATCCACAAATGAATGTGTAGCAAACTTCACCTTCTTGTCCTCCCTACACTCACTGATATCCAACACAACCTCCATTTCTCTTACCCATTTGATGAGGTGTAGCAGCATTCCCATTCCCATCAAAAGTCAGGGGTTTATATCTCTGGAATGCCCCATAGTTACACCCTTTTGCCATTTCCTGCACAGCTTCCTCCTCCTCATCCTCACTAGAAACAACTTACTCAGCCTATTGTTTCTCCCGTTCTCCTCCCTCTTCGTCCCCTCTCCCAGCGGTCTTCTTCTTCTCATTTTTTTCCTTCCTTTCATTCTCCCTCACGGATCTAATAACCTCAGTCACCAGAGAGTGAAAACTCGTCTACATGACTTGATGAACCTTCTCAACTACAGCCTCCTTCACTGAGGCCCTCAGATTAGCGCCCTCATCCCCACCTTCCTAGTGATGAGGCTCGGGCTCTTCAGGTGTCGTTTCAGTAGCCCTAGCCTCGTTCCTTGTGACACGGGATCAAGCGCCACGTCAACCACGTACTCCACCTCATGAACCCTTCGAAGATCTACCACCAGCCATCTCTAAACGCTATAAGATTTAAACACCGACATAGTCATTCAAGGTACTTACTCAAATTATGTCAAGTATAGTAAGTTCCTAATTATAGTTGCCAGTTATGATTAGCCACTTATTTTAGTCTTCATTTTCCAAGCATTTCCTATCCTGACTACATTAGTATCCAAATCTAATAAGGGCACATAAACCACATAACACGCGTACATAGTTCCTTTTCTTTAACATACATAAAACGTTTACATTAAACATTTACCTGCAGGCATGCAGCTACTCGGGCTGGCGTCCCTTACCTTTTTGTCCCATTCTCAGTTTAAGTTTTAGGTTTTTGAAAATATTTTATCCAATTCTCTTAAACTTGAGCTCTGATACCAACTTGTAAGGCCCCGTTCCCGGGACGCTTAAAGTTGGACCTTCATTGCATAAAACATTTAAAACATGACATCAACAGCGGAATTTAAACATTTCATTAATAAAAAAATTCATGTCAAATCATCATATTGTTAAGTGTACATCTCAAAAATTGTATTAACACGATATCATTCTTAAAAATATGGATGGCAGCCTCGAAATATTTCCCAGTAGCTTATGCATCCATGCTTGCACCTTCTCAGTATCAATAATCACCTGCCAACTATTATGCATACAAAAAGTAAGAGCACTGAGTGAGTTCTAGTTTTAATAATAAAATACTTTTCTTTGTAAAATGCTTACTTTACATTCGCACATGATCATACATCATACATACATCTTGATAATAATTATTTATTATCTTTTCATCATCGTTCATCATCATTCATCATCCTATATTTCGTACTTTCGTTCATTACTTCATTCATCTTTATATAGATCTTGCCATATTCTATACCCCACATACCCAAATGTTGGTTCTGTGATGGGGTTTATAAATAAACCCCCACGTCATGCTCGAAAGCTGACACAGTACCAGGGTACGCAGCAAGGATCCCATCACATCTTGGTTAGCCACAATGACTAGACCCCTGTGCGCATACTCAATGGTTAGCTAAACCGCACACAGTTGAGCAAACAACTACCTCATTGAGTTGTGAACCTCCATCATTTGTTTGCAAGACTTTCATTCGTTCATTTGATTCCACTTTTCATCGTTGGTATCTTTCGCTTTCATTACATAATACTTTACTTATTCATACATACGTATCAAGTAAAGTTACATCATAAAATACATAGTTTTGAAATCATTACATCGTCGAAAGATAACACATCACAAGCATCACAAACATCACAACAACTTATTAGAAAACTTAGGCATATATCAACATCATCTCGTGTGAAAACTGACCTCTCGGGCAAGAACTCATCATATTCAAAATCTGTACATCACATCAACTTTGTCACGCGAAAACCTTCTAGTCGAGCGAAAACCTACATATCGCGCAAGAACCTACATATCGCGCGGAAACCAAATTCTCGTAAGGGAACAAACATTTCATGTGAAAACTTCACAAATTCAAATTTCGTACCATAAACTAAAACTGCTCACGCGACAACTATGGGTTTTCCCGCCAAGTCACATAACTTATCACGTCTAGGGTTGTTCTAACATGCTTAACCTCATAAAAAACATCATACAAGCATAAAACAAGTATTTTAGTATGCATAATCGCCCTAAAACATAAAACCTGTGTAAAAAGAGGACCAGAAACTCACCTCGTGAAGTTTTAGCACAAACTAGACCTTCCCGAAGCTCTTACCGAATGAAACTACATATCCACACATCATATTTGTCAATAAAAGCTTCTTAGCACATAACAGTGAAGAATCAGCACCTGTTACCGAGGATAGATGATTTGTTTGATCAGCTTCAAGGTGCAAGTTGGTTTTCAAGGATAGATCTTCGGTCGGGCTACCATCAGCTAAAGGTGAAAGAGCAGGATATTCCTAAAACAGCTTTTCGCACGTGCTACGGTCACTACGAGTTTCTTGTCATGTCCTTTGGTTTGACCAATGCGCCAACTACTTTTATGGACCAATAAACCGAGAGTGTCAACCGATGTTGGATAAATCAGTGATTGTGTTTATTGATGATATCCTGATTTATTTAGAGAACGAGATAGAGCATGTTGGTCACATTTGAGAGGTGTTAGAGACGTTAAGAAGGGAGAAGTTGTATGCCAAGTTCTCCAAGCGTGTGTTCTGGTTGCGCGAAGTCCAATTCTTAGGCCACGTGGTGAATCCTGAGGGGATTATGGTGGATTCGGGGAAGGTGGAAGCGGTGATGCAATGGAAGTCTCCAAAGATGCCATTCGAGATCCGTAGTTTCTTGGGTTTGGCGGGATACTATAGAAGATTCATCCAAGACTTTTCCAAGATTGCTTCTCCACTAACCAAGTTGACACGGAAAGATGTGGAATTTGTATGGGGTCAAGCTCAAGAGAAGGTGTTCGAGGAATTGAAGGCGAGGTTGACTCAAGCTCCTGTATTGTCATTACCTGACAGAAGTGAACATCTGGTGGTTTACTCTGATGCTTCCTACTTGGGATTGGGGTGTGTGTTGATGGAGAGAGGGAAGGTTATAGCCTATACATCCTGACAGTTGAAGGTTCAAGAGGTTAACTACCCTACTCATGATTTGGAGCTAGCAGTAGTGGTCTTCGTGCTAAAGATTTGGAGGCACTACCTGTATGGGATGAAGTGCACCATATTCACTAACCACAAGAGCTTTAAGTACTTCTTCGAACAGAACGACTTAAACATGAGGCAGAGAAGATGGTTGGAGCTCATAAAAGATTATGATTATGAAATCCATTATCATCCGGGCAAAGCCAACATGGTGGCGGATGCCCTTAGCCGGAAGGAAACATGTTAGGACCGTGTACGGACGGAGTACTAACTGATTCAACATTTAACCGAATCAAATAGCGCGGAATTCTATTTGATTGGCGATCCAATCAGGGAGAACATTAATCAGATCAAACCTAACGATTAGAATACGTTAAGAATAGAGTAGGAATGATCAGAAACGTTCTATGAACTTGGAAGGGACGTTCTGGACGAACTTGGACGGCTAGGGTTGTGAATTATCGAAGTGTTTTATTTTTCCACGAATTAAGTGGTATTTATAGGTTACAGCTTTCA
>BJCO01362825.1:0-14258 GCA_018326465.1 Flaveria floridana
ATCTTCAGCTTTTGAGACTTCAGTAATTTGGCCTTCAGTACCTTTCAGCTGATTGATCTTCAGTTCTTTGATCTTCAGAATTTGTTCTTCAGACATCCTCTCAGCAGACAGCTTAGAGCTAAAGATGTTCTCGAGCTTGACATTCAGGCAAGAGAACACAATAGCTGATGAGAGTCCTCAGTTTCTCTCTGACCTTTCGGCAAGAGAACACAATAGCTGATGAGAGTCTTCACTTGTTGTTGTAGTGGCATGTGGGACTTAGAGGTTTTCCTGATCTTGGCTCATTGGTTCTTTTGGTCCAACAGAAGGCATTAGTTGCTCAAGGAGATGAAGGACAGGACTGGTCCTTCAGATTTATGTCTGATGGAGGCACAAATGTGGCACTGGTAGAAGATCTTGATGATAGGTCAGCTAGCGAAGGAGATAACATAGCTGATGATACTCATTCAGATGTTAAGGAAGCTATGGATGCCATGGATCATTTGGTTAAAGATGAATTAACTGCTGCTAGCATGAAATCTCTAGTCATCTAGGAATCTAATTTTGCATTTATGGCTGACACCTCCAACTCCCCACAGGTAGATTCTAAAGATGAACTTTTTGATAAGCATGCTTGTGCAGAATGTAATAAATTTCATGAATGTATATACTTAAAATTTGCTAGGTTGTTAGATCACAATGACAGTCTGGTAAATGATTTGAAATTACGCACTAAACCTAATAGAGTGTTAAAACAAAATGAAAGCAACTTTAAAGAAAAACTTGATTTATTAGGAAAGCAACTTAGGGAAACCGAGGTTGTTGCCTTAAATCTAGCAAATGACATTAAGTTATATTTATAAACAATAGAGGAAACTAAGAAAGAAAAAGTTATTTTGCAAGTTGAAATTGAATCGTTAAATAAAAAACTTCACTGTCTAGCTAGTTCCTCTCACATTGTTCAGAACTTAGTCAAAGAAAGAAACAGCGGGGAAGGGCTTGGTTAAAAAGTAGTGCCACCACCACATGCGATCCTTTTGAATACAAAATGTCGACCAATAAATAATAACCCTATCAAGGATCATGTGGTGACTACCCCTCTAGTCAGTGATCCAGATTCCACAGATAAAACTATGCAATCTGTTACTGAACAGAAGGCATCTAGTTCTGGTACTACAGATGGGGTCGTCACTAAAAATAGGGATGATGAGAATTGCAATGCTACTTTTAGGTTAGGTTCAAAAGTTCATGTCTTAAAATCTAAAAACTCAGAACCAACTCAGTCCAGAACTTCTCCATATCAAAATCTCAACAAAATGAAAGTAAAAAGTAATCAAAATGTCAAACCAATAAAATTTGTCAAAGAAGGTCAGAAACCTAAAGTTGAGAAGAAAGAGACCAGTCCTAGATTCTACTCTACCCCACACAACAGATCTCCCAGACCAGTTGAATGGAGATCCTATAATAGTTATGGACAACGAGGACATATTTCTCCTGATTGTCCTTACTATCAGACACTAAGAAGAAAAATTGAACTTTTTCATGAAAATAAACCTAGATTTTCTAAAACAAGATCAAATACGCCTCCGAAATACCAAAGGCAACATAGACAAGTTCCTGGCAAAGCTGTGTTAACTAAGGTAACCCCTAGGGATGAAAGCAAACCAAAGGTTCAAACTATAAACCAGTCGTCTGTTTATCACAAACAGGCCTTACACAAAACTGGTTTATGGCAAGGAAAATCAACAAGTGTGTCTGAGAGTGAGGACAAGATGAAGAAAAATGTGTCTTCATCTTCCAAAGGACAGTGGGTGGAGTTTGTAATGCATGATGCCTCTAGGAAACCCAAGCCAGTAAAGGCTTGGGTCCCACTCTTGAACTGATCATTTGTGTATTTGTGTAGGTTGTCCGCTACAGTGCTATCACTAACACCTGGATTATTGATAGTGGGGCATCCAGGCACATGACAGGGAATCTGTCTCTCCTTTTCAATGTCAAAGAAATTAAAGGGGGAAATGTATCTTTTGCGGGAAAGAAAGGAGGTTATATCACAGCTCAAGGTGAAGTGGCAATTGAGAAGGTAAACTTCGATAAAGTCAACTACATTTAACAACTGGAGAACAATTTACTCTGAGTTTCTTAAATCTGCGACAAGGGCTTTAAAGTTGTATTCGAGAATAAGAGATGCTACATTCTGAAGAAGGATTATGTTATCCTTGAGGAGAAAGTTCCAATGTCAGCTTCAAGATATAACATTCTGTATGTCTTGGATATGTCAAAGGCCTCTACAACTGAGTCTGCTGCTCAGTGTTTCTTGTCCAAAGCCACCGAGAGGGATTCTATTTCTTGGCATACGAGAATGGGACATATAAGTCCTAGGAAGATGAATTATTTGGTTTAAAATCAACTGGTTGAAGGCGTAACAGTCAAGAACTTTCAGCTTCCAGATTTCTGTATAATATACAAGAAAGGGAAATACCAAGAAATCTCATAAATCTAAGAAAGTTCACTCTATTGAGATTCCACTGGAGCTTTTGTATATGGATCTATTTGGCCCTGTCAGTACTAAAAGCATTGCAGGAGATTGGCACTGTTTTGTGGTAACTAATGATTATTCAACATTTTCATGGGTTATGTTTTGTTAAAGCAAAGTCAAAGACGTTTGAGACTTTCAAACAATTGGTTACTACACTTGAGTCTCTATATAAACTGAAAGTAAGGAAGATACGTTCAAACAACGGCAATAAATTCAATAATCAGTGGATGGAGGCTTTTTGTCAAGAGAAAGGGATTGTTCATCAATTCTCATCTGCCTATACTCCATAGATGAATGAAGTTGCTGAATGCAAAAATCAAAGTCTGATTGAAACTGCAAGGACGATGTTGGCAGATTCAAAACTGTCTATTCAATTTAGGAAAGAAGAAGTTGCTAATGCATGCTACACTCTCAATTATGTATTAGTTGTCAAACATCATGGTAGAACTTGTTATGAGTTGCTTCAAAGGCGTAAACCGAATTTGAAGTATCTGGAACCATTTAGAGCTCCTTGCATGTTAATGAAGAAAACTCCATTGGCAAGTTTAATGAAAAAGCAGATGAAGGAATTTTTCCAGGATATAATATACCTGACAAACGAGTTTACAACAACTCTACCTGCCAAGTTGAAGTGTGATGCAACGTAGATGTGCAAAGATACACCACCCCCCTTACTGGAAAAGGTCCATCACTTTTCTTTGATTATGATGGATTTTTCAAGTCCTTCAATCTTCCTCCTGCATATTCCGATGACGAGGTGGCTTCTCAAATGATGTATGACATTCTAAACACTCCTAATTTAGACTCAAGAACTAATGCTCCAATCGATAGTGCTTCTGGGGCTTCAGAGGAAGATCTAGACGTCAGTGATCAATCCTCAGATGAAAGTACACATGCGGAAGATGGTTAATTGGCTAAAACCTCTGGGGAAAATAATCAACCTGCCATAGATGAACCAGTGATTCCAAATCTAGAAAATGAAGTAGTCGTGCCTACAACTCCATTGACAAGAATTAGTGTGAATCATCGCCCAAACAACATCATAGGGGATCGTCTATCTGGGGTTTACACAAGAAATCAGTTGTACACAGCTGATTATGCAGCAGTGATGGAAAACGGATACATACATGATGGGGAATTTAAGTGTTTCGTTTCTCAAGTTGAGCCCAAGTATGTAAGTGATGCCTTGAAAGATGAGGCATGGGTAAACACTATGCAAGAAGAACTTCTGCAATTAAAAAAGCTAGGGTGTGAACACTAGTGGACAGACCAAAGGATACAAATGTAATCAGCACAAAATAGGTTCTTTGTTGCAAGAAAGATGACCAGGGGGTCATTATCAGAAACAAGGCACAATTAGTAGTTCAAGGGTTTAGACAAGTCGAAGGTGTGGACTATAATGAGGTATTTGCACCAGTTGCTAGGATGGAAGCAATCAGAATCTTCCTAGCCTACGCATCCTACATGAAAATCAAGGTGTATCAATCGGATGTGAAAAGTGCATTTCTACATGGTGAAATTCGTGAGACAGTATACATCAGTCAGCCCAAAAGGTTTCAAAGATCCTTATCATCGGGACAGAATTTATAAGTTGGACAAGGCTTTGTATGGGCTACATTAAGCCCCTCAATCCTGGTATGACAAACTCTCCACACACCTGCTAAAATATGGCTTTCGAAGGGGAGTGATTGACTGCATGTTATTCATCAAAGAAAAGGATGGTGATTTACTGTTGGTTCAGATATACATGGACGACATCATCTTAGGCTTAAAAACCGAAGCATTATGTAAAGAATTTGAATCTGTGATGAAACCTAAATTTGAAATGAGTGAAGTGGGAGTGATGAAATTCTTTCTAGGATTACAGTGGGTCAGACACCTAATGGAATCTTTCTACATCAGACCAAATACGTGGGAGACATCCTAAGTAGGTTCGATATGGAAAATGTAACGATTGTTGGTACCCCTCTTGCCACAAACCACGATGTGGCACCCGATGAAAATGGAGATTTGGTAGATGCACCCATGTATCGCGGAATGATCGGATCTCTAATGTATCTCACAACTTCTCGTCCTGATATTATGTATGCCACTTGTCTCTGTTCTAGATATCAGTCAAAACCAAAAGTCAATCATCTAATTGGGGTGAAGCAGATCTTTGATTATCTGAAGGGTACTCCAAGACTCGGGTTGTGGTATCCTCAGGATGACGACTTTGAACTTACAGTGTATAGTGACTCAGACTATGGTGGATGCAAGATGAACTACAAGTCGACATCTGCAGGGTGTCAATTTTTTGGATGGTGGTTAGTCACCTGGCAATGTAAGAAGTAGATGTCTGTTGCTCTGTCAACATGTGAAGCTGAATACTTTGTTGCTGCAAGTTGCTGCTCTTAAATCATCTGGATTCAACAGCAAATGCGGGACTACGGTTTGCAATTTACTAACACCCTAATTTTTTTTGATAATTCTACTGCCATAGCTGTAACTAAAAATCCGGTACAACATCCCCAAACCAAATACATCGGCATTAAATGTCAATTCATATGTGATTGTTTTGAAAAGCATTTAATTGATGTAATTAAAATTAATACGGATTTTCAGCACGCTGACCTCTATACAAAAGCTTTTGATAAACCAAGATTTTATTATCTTTTAGAGGTTGATGTGTCGGTAGATTCACCACAAGTTATGGGTTCCTATCTTATCCCTGGTCTGTACAATCAATAAATTTACAATAAGGGGCGAGGAGCAAAAAGAAAGCCACAAATGAAATGTGTGCTAGTGACCAAAAACATGAGCAATGCAAATGACAAATGTCGTTGTTGCATTAAATGTATTTTAAAATTGCTCTAACGAGAAGATAGGAAGTGTGCCTCTCTACTGTGTGATGGCACTGATCTGAGGATAAGCATAACCTATATATTCTAAGAATTCATTGTTGTTTGCGCCTCTCTGCTATACGATGGCACTGACCCGAGGCTTGGCATCTCTTTGAAATCTCTTAGAATAGTTTCTTCTTGACAAAAACCCATAGACCGCTCAAATATCTCCTTAGGAAGGTTGATAACCATATAAGCGTGGGATCCATAAATACTTGTTGAACTAATACACCTAAATCATCATCAATGTGTGTCAAAAATCTATGTATGGATTTAAGTGGACAAATATACTAACAATCTTTATGGATGCATCTCTCAATGTTCAAAATCAATGTGTGCTATACAACAGCTCTAGCATGATTTCCTGTTAGTGCCTTTGACTCTTAGATGAATAAGATTCTGTGATTTGGATATGCAATGTTCTCTATTATTGATATAAGTACAAAAGATCCCAAATGATGGTGTTTTATGCCTGTCTAATTCCATGTGAATCTTTCTAGAAATGATGTTAATGTTTGAAGCCATTCTGCTCAGGGGAGAAATCTTTTAAGTAACGTTAAAATGCTTTCATCCCTCCTCTAAATGAAAAACAAGAAAATATGTCTTATTTCAGTTTAGTTCAAGTTTTTCCGGCTTTAATTACGTCAAAATGAACCGAACGTTATAAGCTTGTTTCTGAAAGATAAGAGGATCACGTCTGAGGTGATCAACGGTTTTCATTTAAAAGGATATTGTCTGAGGTGATCAAACGATTTCTGGTTAAAAGGATCACGTCTGAGGTGATCAACGGTTTTCATTTAAAAGGATCACATCTAAGGTGATCAAATGATTTCTCGTTAAAAGGATCACGTCTGTGGTGATCAAATGGTTTTTAGTTAAAAGGATCACGTCGGAGATGATCCATGGTCATAATGTCATCTATCAAAGATAAGCATATGAAATAATAGGCAAAACAAAGTCAAATTCACTAGAATGGCCCAATCGCACAATTGGACCATAGGTATGGCCCAATTGCGTGATTGAACCACAAGTATGGACCAATCACACAAATGGACCACAAGTATGGCTTAGTCGCACGACTGGACCATGAGGATGGCCGAGTCGCATGATTGGCATCCTAAGTATGAATCAATCGAACGATTGGTTGAATGCGTATAGGTCATTCGTACGACTGAACTTCAGTTGCACGTAATGACCATTCGTATGGGTCCAGTCGCATGACTGAAACTCACAACAGTATAAAAGGAGGTCAGTCAGTCATAACCCTACACTTACTTTTCAAATTCTCTCAAATACCTGGTTATCTATAGAACCCCCTTTTCAAAATTTTCTCTGTGATTTCATCCGATTTCCTATTGCTAACTATTACACGTTCATCTACAGGTACTGACAAGATGAAATCATGATAAATGGGTACATTAAGTCAATCAAAAGTGTCCGAATGATATAAAATATTGAACCAAACTAAATAACTCAATATTGGACCTTTAAAATGAGCTTAAAAGTGAAATTCAAAGATAACTGGAGTAATAACATATCTTGGCGCTTCTAATGACTTGAATCTTGATATGAATATGGCTGTTTTGACAAACATTCAAATTTTTAGAGTCGCACAGTATGTATGCGAATACGCAATCTGATGAACTTTAAACGAACGATTGAACCAGAGGCATGATTCAATCGCACGATTGATTCAATCGGTGATTCAATCGCACAATTGATCCAATTAGTGATTCAATCGCACGATTCGCTCAACCGCATGTCATGGCACACGACCAAACTCAGTCGGATGGTCAATCGTACGATTGAGTTCAGTAGTACGGTTCAATCGTACGATTGAACCAGTATGTTAGGATCTATTCAAATTGAAATGTTCTTTCTTGTGAACTGGTCTAACATGTTTGTTACTTGTGTTACAGCGAAATGGCTGATAGATGGACTATGAGTACTAAGCACAATTTTTGTGCTTACCTCAACCCGACATCACCGAATGCTGCAGTGTTTGTAGGGATAATAGAGTTCCGCAACCGATCCAGGATCTACCGAGACATCTCGACTCCCTGCACACCTTATAGATCATTGCAGCAAGCATTTTGGGAGAATGTTGTTATGGATCGTTTAGTTGAGCCTTACAGGATCTGGAGCTCCATCTCCGGACAGGACATAGATATAGGCGAAGACGACTTGAGGAGGGTACTAGATCTGGGAGATGATATGGATCATCCAACCAAGCTTCATCTCTTGACTGTTAGGGGATGTTTCTTGAGGACTAAGTACGCTTGCGACATCAATGCTGGTGTGCTTAATAAGTTTAACATGTGCCCTCCCTTCAACTACCTAGCACATGTGATACTCAAGTGCATAGCTTCTAGACGCGGGGGATTCGATGAGATGAGCGATCGGATTCAGAACGCATTTGTTGCATTAGTGCTGAACCACCCCTTCAGTTTTTCCAAGATGTTCTTCAACTACTGGAGGGAGAACATAGAGGCAAAGGGGAAGGAGAGGTTCTGCATGTACTCCTGATTTTCAAAGATGATCATCAATGAGAAATTACCCAACCTGCCTAAGACCAAAGACGATGAGGTGTCATTGGAGGTGATGGATGACACTACTTTAGGCATGATAAAGGTATATAAGGGAAAGTAGACTAAGCCCCCGGTGAGAAGGTTGTTTGGTCATCTGGCCAATGTTGACTACATACCTCCGGCCAGGAAGAAGTGGCATCATGATGAGAGTGACTCCGATGTTGAGCACGTCTTGATTCCTGATGAGGATGATGATGATGATGATGATGATAACCAGGATAGGGGTTAGGGAGATGTAGATGAGGGTTCGAGACAATTCCGAGCAACTGTTACATCCACTGAGCAACCATCCTCACATCAGGGTGGTTTATCAGGTGCTGGTGGATCTGAGCAAGCTGCCATCCACCAGGACTTCCTGATAAGTGATGCTATCAGGAATTTTAACTCAGAAGAAGACGAAGATGACTCTGAGGATGAGCCTCTCGTGAGACAAGTCGGTAGCAAGTGGGTAGCTACTGAGAGGGGAAAAGAGGTGGTTGGTACCCGCCATGCTAGTTCAAAGGTTGTCGACACTGAGGAGACTGATCCTTCATATACACCCGAACAACCCATCAGCCCAGGGGGAGTAAAGATCACTAAGGGTCAAGAAGGAAGAGGCTGCCATTACCACCACCACTGCCACTACCACCACTACTGCCACTACCACCATCACTGCCACTACCACCATCACTACCACTACCACTATCACATCCACTACAACCGACATACCCACCACCACATTTACACCTACATCTTCCTCACCCTCAATACCGAAAACTACACCTCCACAAACCATCCCTATCCCCACACCCGTATATGCCACATCTACAACTACCCCAACCATCTCCCAAGCTAGAATATCCACCCCCATTCCACCTGTACAGAGCAATACTCTACCCACTGTTAGGTTAGAGGAACAACTTGCGAGCCTTAACAGGCTAGTTCTTAAGCTATTGGTGACTGATGATCTTCAGGCCAACCAAATGAGCCAACTGATGGCAGTGAATGCAGCACAGGGCAAGCGAATCGCCAAGCTGACTGAGAAGAACGAAGCTTATGAGCGGGATTTGGTTCAAGCTCACAAGGCCCATCATGCTCAAAATGAGCTAGTGCTGGAATCCACAAAGAAGATTGAAGATCTGGAGAAGAAGAACAAGAGGATTATGTTGAGGTCGAAAGGTAATAGGGAGGAGACTTTAAAGATGAAAGGTGATGGAGATGATGGTGAAAATGATGATGATTCCAGTGATGACAAATCTGTTGATGAGGGTGATGAGGAGGAGGCTAGTGGAAGTGGAGAGGAGAAAAAGAAAGAAGATGATGAGGATGATGAGCCTGAAGGTGATGCGAACGCATTAGCCTCAAACCAATTTGCTAGGGAGAGGCGTACTAAGAAGAATCAAGATCAAGGAACTTCTTCATCTGCTACATAAGCAGATGAGCCTGAAGAAAGAGACCAAAGTAATGATTAAGAAAGTTTATGTAATTTGAAATCTTTTCTAATTGAACATCGTATTACATTAATGTAAATGATGATAATTTATGTTTAAGGCCTTGATGATTCATTAATGTGTGCTTTATTGATTATTCTATCAAACAGGTAAAACTCAACAGGTCGATGAATATGACGTCGCTCCCATTTAGCAAATCAAGTCTCAACTTACAATGATTCTTGATTTGTAAGGGATTGTTAGACGATCTATGAGTTACACTCTAGAAGAGGGGGAGATCATCTATGATCTATCAGATGAATAGCTCATAGAGATGTTCAGACTGAACCCGTATGAGATAGTTAGAAATGCTCCTGAAGTGGATGTTTTAGTGATGAGGAGCTGCAAGGAGTGGATGAGATAGAGATAGAGGATGTCACGTCAGATCACTATCCTCAGTACACAGATATAGATGGAGATGCTATACTAGACTTGGGTGAAACCTTTGCCATTGGTGCATTTGACAAGGTTGAGGAGAAAGTCGTTGAGAAAGAAGCAGCAGAGAATAAAGCTCAAGCTGATGATACTGATGTTGCACAAAAGAAAGCTAAATGGGCTGCATGCTTAGCTGAGATGAAAACTCGAGAGAGCCACCAAAGCAGAATGCGTACACAAAGCTGTACAAAGTTAAAAGACATCAGAAGGTGTTAGGAAAGATTGTCAGCTGGGCGTATTTTGAGGATTTAGATGTCTTTATTGTAAAACAGGAGAAAGGGATCGAGTACTTCAGATATCCATATGATCTGAAGACTCTCCCAGGTTTTGAGTTAAACAGACTAGCAAGCCTAGATCTGTTATATGCTAACCCGAGGGAAATGTCGGGATGGTTCGAGAAGGGCTTAAAGAAGAAATATCACACGAGATGGGTCAACTTCAAACCTTAACAACCAAGGAGGTTTCTTCATACAACTGAAATTGACTCAATCTCTGGACGAAGGAAGGTGGTGTTGAAGTGGAGACCTCCGAGGATTTTACACCTTATTTTAAGTGGTGGTATTACGATTAGAGGACGGGTGAAGCAGTAAAGATGCTGAACAGAGACGGTAAGATTGAGATAATCAGGGTACTCGACCTAATATGGCTTACTAACTTGTCGACAGAATATATTTATACTTTATACAAGTGGCCACTGTTCTATGATACACAATACATTGTGCAAGCTCTCTAGTTGTAACATGTTATCAGACTCTGCTTTGCATTCGAGATTCATGCAGGAGTCACAAAAGAGGAGAAGTACAAGAAGTTTCAAGAGCATGTGAAGAGTATTAGACAACATGATGGTCCTAGTTTATTGTACTTTAATGTTTATGTCTTTCACTTATTACACAAATGTAATTCAAGAACAATATTGTAATATGATATGTGTTTGGATGTAATGATATGTGTTTCGATGTTTATTTAACCTTAATTATATCATATTCTTATAACATTCATTATTACATACTATATGAACTATATATATAGGTCTGAGGTTGTTAGTTATAGTTCCGAGTCAATAATGATTCAGAAATGTGTTTGACTTAGTCTTGTGGCTATTCATTCTTATGAACCAGACGCACGAATGGACCATGCTTATAGACTAGTCGCATGACAGAACTAGGTGACTAGATCAGTCATATGACTAAGACATAAGATTGGCTCAGTCGCACGACTAAACCATTAGTGGAGTTTAGTCGTGTGTATGAATCAAGCGCATGACTCAGTCGCACGACTGAACCATGTAAATGGCCCAGTCGTACGACTGAACACTGAAACCTATAAATACCACATAATTCATGGAAAAACATAAAACTTTGAATATTATTATACCCTAGCCATCCAGAGCGTTTTAGTTCATCCATCCAACTTCAAAGTTCATTCCTGATCGATCTCTACTCATTCTTAACGTTTGTTTAATTGTTAGATTGACCAGGTTGTCATTCTCACTGATTGGATAGCCAATCAAATAGGATTCCACACTATTTGATCTGATTTCACGTTGAATCAGTCATACATGGCCCTAACACATTTTAGATTCAAAAGGACAAACCCAAGAACAAGGATCATATATGTGTAAACAAATGCTATCAAACGAAACCAACCATAGGGTGTTCTTAGAATACTACCTTTCTAAGAACAATAAAATGTGAGATGTATAGTAGATGAGTAACATGATGTTCTTGAATGGAAGCCTCCAAATAAGAAGACCTCAAGCTAGCTATACCCACAAGCTTTTCAAACACACTTAACTTGTTAGGAAGTTGAACACCAAAAACCTTCTTCTTCTCATTCTTTTGGCCGAGAATTGCTATAGAGAATGGGGAAGAAGAGTGCACTTGGGTGTGAGAGAGAAAAGTGGTTGAGTGTAGTGTGAATATGGGTTAATGTCTTGTAATAAATGAAGACAAAGAATCCCAAGGTGAACCACCAAGGGGGCAGCCGAAATATTCAAAATGGGTTCCCACCCATTTGAAATTTTTATAACACATTATTTTATATAAATTTATAAAATTAACCTCTTTTAATTTTATAACTCAACCACACTCTTATTTGTTATTATTTAACCTACTTAAATAATAATACAAATAATTTCTCATGAACAAGTTATCCATATAATTTGTTCTATTTCAAATGCAATAATTTAGAAAACCCATTTTCAAAATTGGTGTCAATATTTATTTTCTTGATTATATCATCAAATAAATATTTATTGGTGTTTGCTTATCTTGTTATTGGGTATGACCCGACTTGGATCATAACGTACTAATCACATCAATCTTTAATGTCTCTTGGGCATATAAGACCCAACAGCTACCTTACAAAGGCAGGTGCTTAATTAGTATATTGAGATCACCGACTCTATGGTAAGCAAGCTAAGAGGCCTACCAGACATGCTCAACCATGGCCATAAGAACCTATGGATGTAGTGGACCTAACCTCCAGCTCAGTTATGTAGGTAAGTGAAGAAACAAAAAAGGGGGAGAAAGTTACTACAATCATGGAACATGGGAGCACTGCCCAAACGATGGACATTGACAATTCACCACCCTCACTTCTAATTGTCCAGACTCAACAACCTCCTATGGCCCAAATTAATATGGATGCCATCCTTCAAAGCATATTTGAGGAAGGTTTTATACCAATCGCCATGTCACCTCCATCCAATCCTACAGCAAATCCAATCATGGGATGGAGGTATGAAATTAAAAGAAGGGCCTTGGTGCTTTCTGAATTCTAGGGTTAACAAGAAATCTTCAACATTTACAAACTAGATTCTATGAAAGCTTCCCTCTTGCAATCCTGTCACTTGTTAACCAAAGTCAAAACAAACATGCTGATAGAATAGTAGAGAGGATTCAAATGAGGGTGTCTGAGTAGTTCAAAAGAAGAATAAGCATTTACATACAATGGCTAGCAGAGAAAAACATTAGTCAACTGCATATTAAGTTGGACCCTAAGATTAGCTTTTATGGGGAAACCTCAGTTGAAGGCCCAGTTATGGACTATCTGAACCTTGAAATTCCTGCTCGTTTAGCACCAACCACTCTAAGTAAGACACCAGTAAGTGAAGGTGTCTCCCAGCCTCTTGGTGTCTCCCAGCCTCTTAAAGTCTCACCGCCTCTCCCTCCCCACGTCAAGAAGGCCAGTGATTGACAAGGGAAAGAAGGTTCTAACCGAAGAGGAGATCTAGGAGGAGAGAAGGGAGAAGAAGAGGAAAGCAATGGAAGAAAGACAAAGATATACTCCAAGTTTCATGCAAGCTGCAATCAGGGATGCTCAAAATCCAAACCCTCAAAAAGATGAGTGAAGAGATGACAGATTAAACTACCTAGGAACTAAGAATTATAATATTGATAATCTAATCTCTCTTCCCCTAGGTTTATTAACTGAATTAGCAGACGTAGAGGTGTCTAGAGAGATGAAGGAGGCTGAGGATGCTGCTTTGCTTTATAGAACCATAGAAGAAACAAAGAAAAGAAAATTATATCAAGCTTTTCTCCTCTCCCTTGTTCAAGAGATGCCTGAGGTAGAAACTATGGCTGTAGAGGAAGAAACTCAAGTAGGAAAAGAACAGGATAGACAGAACATGATCACCTACTTGAGTGCCACAGGTTTCTACCAGGAAAAAGCTTTAATCCCTTTATCTTATGATTATATAGAGTTCGAGTATCTTAAGAAGCTAGATCAAGAATCCATTAAGGAAAGAAAAGCTGCTAAGAGAAAAGATAGTTAGCTTCATAGAGCTAATGGGTTCTCTAGTAGGAGACTTGGTCCCATGTCTCTCTCCACAATGGATGAGCACATCTTAGTGATCAAGCGGAAGAGCAAAAGGGGTGATCTTCAAGACTTGCATTCTCCTTCAAGTCAAGCTACACCTGAAGCTGATGTCACACCCTCAATTTTCACAAACGAGGTTTCACCGTTAGGCGTGTGACATACCAGGATCTCAGACACAGTCATATCGAACGACACTATATGAATTTAAAATAAACATTTGACTTCATTCAACAGAACATAAACAAAGTTTACAATAGTGCGGAAGCGTTTACAAAAGTGGTAAATCCATTACAGAACTGCTACAATAGCCATGTTTATACAAAATGTTCAATGCTGAAAATAAACTAGATGAATGCATGTCCTGTGTGCATATCCTGAAGCGTGCCTCAAAAGCTTTTGCGTTCCTGTGACCTGAGAAAACATGCTAAAATGTGTCAACATAAAGTTGGTGAGTGCACAGGTTTAATTTAACAAGAAATGTATTCGTAAGCGTTTCCATGTTATGCGTTTCAATGGTTTAGTACATAAAGCATATCGTTAGGTAGCT
>BJCO01362826.1:0-13160 GCA_018326465.1 Flaveria floridana
TTTTTTATAGTTTATTGTTTATGTCTGATATACACATATGTAAAACAGGTCAAGTATTACCAGACTTAATATATATTTATGTAAATCAATGGTTCTCTAGTTCTGAAAATAGAAAGTGGTTCTGTAATGATCATAACCCTATATAGATATATTGATATATAGATTAATAATGCGTATTAAATAATACAATAATTGGAGGAAGTTTATTAAATGATGGTAAAAATGAAACTATTGCATAAAACCCTTGTACTCTATGCTTAAATGTTGTATACGTGTCATAACTTTGAATGAAATTAACATCTTATCATTCTAATATGTAATATATATTATTATATATATGTTTTCAACACCAAGATGAGTTAATGAAACGCATGTCAAAGAAACCATATGATTTCCTTCATACATATTCACACCATAGATGTGACCGTAAGTTTACTCACCCTCAAAATGAATGCTACGTTATCAGAAAGAAAGAAGAATATATCATATATTGCACTCAAATCTATCTAGTCGTTGTAAATAACATTTATTTACAATAAGAACGGTTTAATAAAGGTTAAATGATACATGGTTAGGTTTCATTGTAACAACTAACAATGTTTCATTAAAAGATTATTTAAATCTTTACAATATTACAGAAAATAGTTTGGTCACACTGTGTCTTCTCATATCTTGCAACTTAGGTTTTATTGTAACAAGGTTTCATTAAAATGTTATTTAGATTTTTACAGTGTTGCAGAAGATGGTCCACTTTGTCTCCCAAATTTTGTATCAAGTCAGTAAACATTAATAAAAACATGTCACAAAGGCATGATGCTCAAAACCTTATAGTATTCTGGTTGTTACTATACGGCCAGATGTATCGGTTATGATGAAACCGAAAAACATAAATTTATATAAAAATGAAGCAACTAATCCGTATTTATAAGAAAAAGGTTAATTTTCTTTTTTAACATCAATCTTTTTATGTATAGAAAACTTTAATTATAGCCTTTATATAAATTAAAAAAAATAGCTAAAATATAAAACCCCTCTGATTTCAATTTGAATGAATATAGAACCAGATTCTTCCCCAATTTGATTTTCCCGGGAAATAATTTCTTCCGATCAGAAATTCCATCATATTGATATCATCGGTTAATGTAAACATCATATCTAAAGCTCCTAATGGATTCTAATGATGATTATCGGTATAATTTGTTCGTGTAGTTTATTTTGATTTTGATGCGATTTCAGTTAGGGCAAGGAGATAACGACCTTTGATTGATCGGTGACGATGAGTTCTCGTCATGGAGGTTCTTCAAGAGGAAGCATGCCGTTTTCATCTTCATCTCCTCGGAAGAAGAAAACTTATGAAGACGAACATTTTGATCCTGGTCGCAAAGCTCTCACGCGTTCTCGTTCCTCCGCGTATGACATTTTCATCAGTTTTTGTTTTGAATGATTCGTATTCCTCGTTTAATTTGATGCATATAGATTGATCATTGAATCGTTGATATTGCAATCGATAGTGATGAACAAAACATTGCCTCGTTATACGGATTACATGTTCAACCGACATTTCAATTTGTCTCACGAATATTATTATTCAACTTATGATTCACATTCATGCTTAGGATCTCCAGAATATTGCTGTTATTATGGATTATGATCAATTAACTATTTGTAAGCTTTCGTTTAGAGGAGTCTGATGGATTAGTTTAGGAACATTGAAACAAGCAAGTAGCAATTGGTTCTTTTAAAATTAGGAAATAAGAATTCTACTTGGTGACATGGATGGCAGGGGTGAAAGAGGAGAGCGTACGGTCAAGCGATTACGCTTATCGAGGGCTCTGACTGTACCTGAAACTACAACTATATATGAAGTCTGTTGTAAAATGGCTGCTAAAAGAGTAGATGCACTTTTGCTAACTGACTCGAATGCACTACTCAGTGGTATATTGACAGACAAGGTTTGTCTTAAACCGTGATAATTTAGAGGGCAATTTGCACACATTTGGTTATAAATGGGTTGATGTGGGTTATGTTATATTAATTACAGGTCAATTAGGCAAGAAGGCTCAAAAGTCGCTAAGGTGTATGCAAAAGTATAGATTCATAATTTCAAAAACATAGTTTTTGTGATCATATTTATCACATTGAATATTTGTATAAATAAGATAACATTTGAAAAAAAAATATGTTTTCGGGTCAATACAACCCAGCCTGTTTTTAAGTTACTGTTTTGACCCATTCCCTATCACAACCATTTTCCCATCTCTAGCCATTATTGTGTCATCACATTAGGATAAAGTTTCACTAACTAGTCTTTTTGTTGATTGAAGGATGTTGCAACAAGAGTTATTGCTCATGAGATTGATTTTATGAACACACCTGCATCAAAGGTGATGACAAAGAACCCGATTTATGTGATGTCTGATACTCTTGCTGTGGAAGCCCTGCAAAAGATGGTGCAAGGTTTGTAACAACTAGGAAGAACAAATGGTACATTTTAGAAATAAAAGGGTCAAATGGCACATTTTGAAAACTGTTTTATGATGGATCAAATGAGGAATAGGAACATGTATATGCCATAATTAACTAATTAATTATTAATTTCAAGAAAATAGGGCAAATGGGTCAAATGGATGAATTTATAAAAAAAACGTGTTTAAAGAAAAAGGGACAACTTTTTTTTTGGATCAACAAACACAAACCATACTAGAAGTATCCTTTCTGACCTGACCCATTTCAAACAGTCACTCAACCCATCCTACCTGCTCATCTTGCCACCTCTTTTCCTTCTAATATGTGAATTAAATACATTTTCAGGAAAATTTAGACACTTGCCTGTTGTAGAGAACGGTGAGGTTATTGCTTTACTTGATATAGCAAAATGTTTACATGATGCAATTGCACGTATGGAAAGGGCAGCTGAAAAGGGAAAAGCTCTAGCAGCTGCTGTTGAAGGTGTTGAAAAGCACTGGGGATCTTCTTTTTCTGGTTAGATTGTATAGTAAATTATACATGCTTTATTAAATTATGGCAGAGTTATGGAATAATAAGGATTTAATCACATGCAATTTTTATTGTTTATCATTATACAGGTCCCAATACATTCATTGAAACACTTAGAGAGCAGATGTTTAAGCCTACCTTGTCTACCACTATATCAGAGAATTCAAAGTAGGTAATACCTTTACATATCTATATATTTGTCTGTACCACCTTATACCTTTACGTATGACATTGTGTCCACAATTTCTAAAATAAAATTTGAGATTTTTTAATTATTTCATTCAGGATATTAACTGTTTCCCCATTCGATACGGTTGTTATGGCAACAAAAAAGATGCTCGAGTTTCGTAGTAGCTCTGCCATTGTAACAGCTGATAACAAGCCACGGGGGATTCTAACGTGAGTTTTTCTCAACTTATTTTATACGGGTGACAATTTAGACTGGTTTACCTATGAGTGAGTCAATTTTATTCATATTTTACCCAAACGGGTTGAATTGACTAAAGTTTTTAAAATAATGAAATGGGTCAGATGGGTTGAAAAATTCTCTAAAGTGTATTATTGATGCATTCAACATCCTTCAACACTTTATTCAACCATGTAGATTAAGGTTGAATTCACCATAATGTAACTTATGTTCATCTTTTTGTCATCGTGAACTAGATGGAAAAAAAGTTTTTTTTCCCTTCTTATGTAACAAACTTCAATTTTTTACCATTGGTGTGATACAATTTTTGTATGACATAACACAATACTAGTTTACCTACTATGGAAGGTTACTTATACAATGGTAAAAAATCTGAATATGTTACATACAACAAAAGAAGATATTTTGGTCTTAAAAATAATGACAAAATAGAAGAAAGTAAGTTACATTTTAATGTAATATACCTTTTTTTATACTAATGTAATAATATAGTTTTTGTAATCATATTCAACCCATTATTTACTGTTTGAGTAAACAAATATTGGTTTATAGGACCTCTCAACCTGACCCGATCGGTTTTGACCCACACTGAAAGTTACATGTTTGAACTGTCCAATTATCCTCCTTTGCAGTGAACACTGCATCAGTTATGTATTAGAAAATAACCAATTGACTTTTAACAAACTGTATGGTAACATATGTTTTATTTAATATTAGACCAAATGACATCTTAACACGGGTGATAGCACAAGATATTCCTGCTGAATCAACCTTAGTGGAGAAGGTGATTAGTTCTTACGTGGCTCCTTTTCCTTGTGTTCTTCATTGTATCATCTTTTCAACTTACTTTTAAATTCTCCATGATTGATTATGCAGGTAATGACACTGAATCCCAAATGTGCCAGTATTGATACGCCTATTGTTGATGCCCTGCATTCCATGCATGATGGAAAATTTTTACATCTTCCTGTTGTTGATAGAGGTAAAGACAAGATTATACGTTTCTGTGTATGTATTTAGTTATTAAATACAAATTTTGTATATCAAAATGACAGATGGTTTTATGTAGATGGCTTTGTTGTTTCCATTGTTGATGTACTCCACATCACTCATGCTGCAATAGCCTCAGTAAGTAAACAACTTATATGAGATTTAATTTAGGAAATCTAAAACTTATGAAGTTCCATTTAGTATGGTCTAATACATGTATCATATTCATTATATTTTATGCATATCACAGTATGGGTGAAATTCACTAGAGGTAACAATTTCAACCTATTTACATATGAATGGGTCAATTTGGGTTTGTTTTATCGCAAATAGTCAAATGAAAAGATTAGCTGAAAGTGGAATGGGTCAAACGGTGTTCAATGTCTCCCAAAGTCTATTTTTAATGCATATAGCGTCTTAAAGGGGCTTTTATACAAAAATTTAGATTTTTATTGTAATAATATTGTTTGGGTATTAAAAACTTGAGTTTAACACGTTAATAAATTATAAAAATTTCCTATTTTGAACTAAATGACCTGTTTGTCCTGTGATCCAACCCGTTTATTTTGCCACGTCTATACTGAATGTCTAAGAATGGTACGTTTGTTTCTCATTATTATTCACTTCTTTGCATTTTAAGTTGACATGAAGTTGTTTATTGCAAATTAGGTAGGAAATGCTACAGGTGTTAATAATGAAGGAGGGAGTTCAATGATGCAGACGTTTTGGGATTCTGCAATGGCACTAGGTCCTATAGAAGATGAAGATGAAACTAGAAGGTTACAGGCCACACCTTTAATACATTAGTATCATTTTGATTTATTGTTTGGTTTGCCTAAATAGGGATTCTGAAGTGCAGTGAGAGTTCCTTGAAATTGTCTTCGGAAAATGGAGAAACTGGAAAATCTCATTCTTATCCTTCAACTGATCAACCTAATTCATATGTTTTCAAAATTCAAGATAAGAGGGGTCGGATGCATAGATTTATCAGTGGTATGCTCTCTATTCTGTTCCTGGATTCATTTATCCATCATTTGACACAGATGTGGCAAGATGGACGAGTCACTCAGGTTGGGTAATAGGTCAAAATAGGTAGGTCTTTTTAGATATGTCAAAACAGGCGGGCCTAGGTTGGATCGACCTACATAGATACTTTTGTTTTTATTTTCTAATTTGATCTGTAAAAGGTTAATGTGTTAGTTATGATTATGAAAACAATATTACTACTTAGTAATTGACCTTTTGTAATAAATGATATAATAGGTTGTTTCCAAATAAACATAGACTCCAGATGACTTTCATCCTGTTTGACTAGTTTGGCCGTTAGCCAGTTACCCTCTTTGCTCCTTTTTTGTTTTGAAGTTTTACTCATTTAAGATGATGCAAAACCCAAATGACCCGTTCAGAAGTAAATGAATTGAATTACTAGCTAAGTTTATACTTCTAACTTTGTCCAGTATGTTTGTTGCATGTTTTGCATCTTGTAGGTATACTTATAGGGGTTTCTTTATAAAATAATTTATATTCTAGAATTTCAGACACCTTAAACTTCTTGTGCTCTTGCTCTGCCAGACTCTCGTAGTTTGACGGATCTTATAACAGCAATACGTCAGAGACTGCGGGGTGAGATCGACCACAACATCATCCCACAAGTTCTGGTACATCTGATCACATTCATTTGATATCAAGCATTTTGTGCAATTCTTCTTTTTTGATATGCTTGCCAATAGATGTAACAAGATGGACTAGTCGAACGTGTTAGGGAAATGGTCAAGCGTTCACATTGACTTGTATATTAGTCAAGTGTTCTTGTTGAAGTAACATTTTGAAATACACGTCAAAACATGCCGGATGTGATTGACCCTCAAACATTTTTTGTTAGTTACAAATAATTGATGTGTGGTATTATACTATAATCTTATATCATAAGGTTGTATGCATTAGAAATAAACATTGGATGACTTTCAAGTTTCAACCCATCAAATCTTTTCAATTATAGCTAATGTTTTTATAACCCAAATCAACCCATGAATAAGTAAATGGGTCAAAATTGTCACTTCTGCTTACCAATGATACCATACTGTAGTATGAAGATGAAGACGAGGACAAGGTCGTAATTTCATCAGACATTGATCTTGCCGCAGCTGTGGAACATGCACGTGTGGCTGGTTGGAAGGTATGTTTGGTCTTCCTCCTCAAAGCTAGTATTTTACAACTACATATTTTAACATGTTTTGATGTGAACAATAACAGGTATTAAAATTGCATTTGGATTATTGTGGGACAGTTAATAGTCAAAATGGGTCAAAATCATCAGCCAGAGGTATGGAGGTTGGTCATTCTGACCCATGGGCTTCCACATACATTGCTATTACAGCCGGAGCCGCCTTAATAGTAGCATTAGGCGTATTAGCCTTCTTAAGACGATCCAATAATTGAGATTAGTTTTGGGTAATCCACCCTTGCTTTAAACTATTGTGAAGATTACAAGATAGGCCTGAATGAAGTTGGTTGAAAGGGGCCATTTTGTCCATTGTCCAATTATATGGATCAATATGTATATATAAAAGGAAAATATAGTAAATAAAATGTCTATTTGAGCTAACACACTTGGGACTCATGATTGAATATTTGAATATGTGTTGGATCAACTTCGTTTCACTAGATAGAAAGCAAATGAAATCTTCCTAACGTTCGATTCCACGAAATGACGACTCGTTTTGCCAGAGTATTCTGATTTGGAGCTTTGTGTTGTCTTAGCATATATGTACGACAATCGGGTCGATAATAGGTCAAAATGATTATGAGTTGGAACATATAATTAGGAAGTCATTGTTAAATAGGGTACGGTGTTAAGGTATTTTGACTTATCTCGGCATCAAAGATATTTTCGATTGTGGATCTGGTGTTAAGCATATATCGACCGAAGAACTTGTATCCCTAAGCGAAGGATACAAGTTAATTGTTTAAACCTTAAATCTAGGGTTCATTTCTTGTTTCCTCAAAAGCACTGTAAGTCTTCTAACTAAAATCCGTTGCTGGAGCTCTGTAAGTATTCTTGACTACTATTAAATTCAATACTCACGATTAATTGTTCTAGTAGGCATTTCTTGATTGTTCTTATTTATTTGTGTATCATTCTGTTGTTGTGGATCCTCATCTGACTTTGTTAGGGTGGGACAGGAAGCTAAAATAGATAGGAGAAGTTATTATGTAACTCCGAGACCTTGTTCGGTGACGAGAAGTACAACTAGAGGGAAAAAGAGTTATAGATTAAGACTGACATCTTGGAATGTAGGAAATTTTAGTAAGCTATTAGACCTTATAGATATTCTAAAGAGACGTAGGATACATATAGAATGCCTTCAAGAGACTAGATGGCGGGGTAAGAGAGCTTCGGAGTACAATGGATATAAAATATGGTATTCAGGATCTGATGGAATAAAAAATGGGGTGGGCTTCCTAGTTAGTAAAGAACTCCAGGGGAATGTAGTAGAGGTGAGAAGGTATAACGACAGGCTCATGTCGCTAAGAATAATAATAGGTGACGAAGTAGTGACGGTAGTTAGCGCATATGCACCATAGATTGGATTAGGAGAACTAGAAAGAAAAAATTTCTGGGAGAGCCTAGATCAACTTATGAGGAACATACCTTGGGAAGAAAAAATTTGCATCGAAGGTGATTTTAATGGGCATATTGGTAAAACTAATGACCACTTCCCTCTGGTGCATGGAGGCTATCGGTATGGTCTTAGGAATGATGGTGGTACGGAGCTTCTTAACTTTGCATTGGCGCATGACCTAGACGTTATAAATTTGTTTTTTAGAAAAGAGACTCGCACTTAGTCACGTTTAGCAGCGGTGGGAGACACACGTAGATAGACTATTTGCTGATGACAAGAGAAGACCGTACTTCGTGGAAGGACTGCAAGTAATCCCGAACGAGACAGTAGTGACTCAACATCATATGTTGGTGGTGGATCTACGAATGAAGAGAGCAATTGTCGAAGCACACAAGAGAAGTAGACCTACGATCAGATGGGGACAACTGAAAGACGAGAAGATCACCATCTTTAGAGATAAGGTCATACCAATGATCCAGACTAGGGCTGTTCAAATAGCTCGACGTTCGAAACTCGCTCGAACTCGTTCGAAAAATGCTCGGAATTTTGCTCGTTCGAATTTCCGCTCGATTGTAAATGAACCGAGCGGCTCGGTTCGGTTTCAAAACGAACTGAGCATGAGCGAAGGGTCGCTCGCTTGTCGCTCGCTCGGTTTCGCTCGAATTATTTTTTAGTTTAGTTTTTATATATTATATATAACTAGGTATTTTTCCCGCGCGTTGCCACGGGGGATTTATAGAATTGCTATTAGGTATCATTTCGAGATTTGGTTTAGGCTCAACGTTAAATCCCGGAGCATATCGGCTGCAACTCAGGTTGTAAGTACACAAAAGTGTACTCACTGTCCACAGGAACGCCACACCAAAGATGATGTCAGTACTAGGCACATAAACTTGATTATAGTATATACTGGTCAAACCTGGCCAATTCTATAAGCATCCAATGATGGAAGTAGAAGGCTAAGTGATGGCCTATTCCCGGTGAAGGTCTGTTAATGAATGCAGATTTACTTATCAATAATCAAGCATTCATTTGATAGAAGAAATAATGTAAACTTATGAAGGAAATTAATAACCTTGTGAGGAATAAGATGAGATGCAACATTCTCGCTTTGCAATTGTTCAGGCGTCTGGAAAGAAAACAAAATCATGCCAGTATATAAAAAATAATCTCTCCTTTTCCTTATGAGTGAAGTTTAACTTGATACTTAGAGGTTATGCAAAAGAATTACCTTCCCATAAGCAAGGGCATCAAGTTGTGCAAAAAAGTTGGACATGAGTTCATCATGGTTATTTACCACTTCATCTACAAACCAAATTGTACATAAGAAGCAAAGATGGGACTTAAATAAAAGGAAAAAAAGAAGAAAATAAAACAAAACCTTTAAGGTAGACAGATTGTTGGCTTTTGACAACGCCGATAAAATCATAAGGAATAACACGCCCCTGAAAACACCAAAATCAAGGATAAAGAAACAGAGCTTTCAGGAGATAAAGAAGTTATATGTACAATGTTGACACAAGCTAAATTATATATGAATCAAATTGCTACCCCAATACACACTTACCTGATGAATTAATTGGTAAAAACTATGTTGACCATTTGTTCCTGGTTCACCAAAATCGATTTCACCGGCTTCAAAAGGAAGGCGAACACCATTTATGGATACTCCTTTCCCATTACTCTCCATGCTAACCTATGCATTAAGTTTGAAATGTAGATATATATAAAAAAATTAAGAATATGAGACAAACACGATTTACCTGCTGAATGTGTGGAGCAAGCTTTTCAAGAGCTTGAGTGTAAGGTAAGATAGCCTGGGAAACCAAAAAAAATCATGTTAATGAATTCAATCAAATATGGCTTAACTGAGTTGGGTTTTATGGATAATTAATAACTTACTCTTGCAGAATATCCAAGAAAAGATACATTCCAGATGCTCAATAAACCCAAAAGAACCTGAAAAAACAGTACATAATGTCAACAAACAAAACATTTAGTAAGTTAAAACATACACAAAGACAGTTCAAATCATAGAGGTGTAAGCAATATATGCATACAGGCATATTATTTTCAAAAGGAGCTGATTGGAAATGCTGATCAATACTTCTAGCACCTTTTAGAAATCTATATATTAGTGAACTTATGTTAGTAAAAATAAAGAAATGAAAGTAGAGTTATGCAATCGAGTTAGAGAAGATAAAGTTCATATGTCACTGTACTTTTCAACAACCGAGAAACCGTATTGGAGAGACAGAGGTAATACTCCAACAGCACTGCAAACTGAAATGGATCAAAATGACCAATCAAATGAGTATCTTTTTAAGAAAAGATGTTTCTTTTTTTTACTTATTATCTAAGTTATAACAGACCATCTTACCACTGTATTAATAAAAGGCAGACTATAGCAGGAGATAATCAAGAATAACATCATATCAATCCAACACCTTAACAGCTTTCTTCATATCACCCCCACACCTATCCGGATGCTCCGAATCAGATTGGATTCGGGTCTCTTATTCAAGTGGGGTTTCTCTTCGACCCACCGGACCCTCACTTCAGAAAAAACACAATCTATGATTCAACAGGTTGAGAGCCTTATATCTCTTTAGCTTTAGCAGTGACAAATTGTAGTGAACGATTGAACATGCATACGACATTAAATCAAAAAAAATCAAAATTTAAAAAATAGACATGCATCTTTTTAGTTGATAATTCTATAACTAAACACAATTTTATGTCATAGTAAGCGAATAAAAATCATCAAATTACAGAGCAAAGCTGAGTTAATATGAACATAACTTATGACGAAGTCAATAAAAGATCAAACCCAAACCAAATCTCAAGTTGCTATTATTAGAAATCGTTATCAATCCGTAGTAAAGATTGTTAAAATAGCCTTACTACTGACAACGAAAGGTGGATCATCAACTGTATATCAATAATGGAAGGAATTATATCTGCTGACATACCTGAACCAATTGTTATCGTGAACCACTGAACCTAACAATTGCCATAATCTCTGGACCGAGTTCAGCACCAAATCAACCACCAGACTGAAAAATGAAACCAATTTAAACTTTCTGGATACCAAACCTCAAGCCCTAGATCTTGGTCATCTTTTCATCACAGCCCTAATTCCTCTTTCCTGAAGCCCTAATTCCTCAATTCCTCCACCGGCGACCACCGCTACACCACCGTCACATGGCACCGCACCGCCACCACCCATGGCCTCCACATAATCAAACTGCAAAATCCAAATTGGGGATTTCAATCAATCAAATGTAATCAATCAAACTGCAAAATCCAAATTGGGGATTTCAATCAAGGTACCTTAGCAGCAGTTCTCAATCAACTGTTTACCCGCCGCCGCCTTCTGTCTGGTCACCGGAGACGAAACCGACACATGGGGCTCCCGATTAAGCCCCAGAGTCAGAAGGATGAGGAGGAGACGGAGGTTGATCGGAGGTCTCCGGATCGGAGGTCGGGACGATGGCCTTCGCCGGTTCGGTGGCCGTACAAAAGGGTCGGTAATCAACGGCGAGAGGTAGAGCAGCACGGAGGTTGAAGGAGTGGCGGTGGGAGGGTGGCTGAAGGATGAACTACTGTGAGGGTGGCTGAAGGGTGAACTACTGTTCACACCGACATTAGGGATTTATATATATATATAATTCTAACAAATCAAATTCACTCGAATTTAAATCTATTTTAAATTGAAATCTAGCTTTGAAATTTCGAAGTTAAATAACCAAACCAACAAACTTAGAATAACAAAAATTCAATTCGATAAACACTTAAACACCCCTACATTTGATCACGATTTTCTATCAACTCATCCCGGATATTTGTCCAAAGATTTTTTTAACATGGATATTTTTTCAATCAGTTGATACAAAACGACGTTAATGACACGTGATTAGCGTGCTCACAAGACCCACAAATTTTGGATAGACTCCATGTTTCTACACTTGTATATAAAAATAAAATATAAAGTTTATGCATTTAACACGCTGATTCTCTGTTTTAAGCCACACATACATGACACAACCATTTAAGATTTCCCTCCCTCACACTCACCACCCAATTTCTGTATATCATCTTCTCCCCTTCATCTCAATCTTGATGCAATTTCTCCAAATTTAAATCAACCCTAATAATTTTGTCATTTTCACACAAATCCCACCAAAAGCACTTCTTTATTTTACTTAAAAGGTCTGATTTTTATATTGTTTACAACTTTTCTTGCTGCTGTTTTACAGACCCATCTTCTTGTTTCTTCACTGCTTGATTTACACCCAATAGCCGATCGGTTATCTGGACACAAAGTTTAGATTTCTCCGAGATTGATCATCCCTAAAAATCCCTCTAGTTTTCATCAAGATTCTATCAGTGATATTTGATTTCATTTTGAGTATAAGTAGGCTTTTGGGGCTTGTTTTGTGGTGTAGATTGGAGTAATAGTTGAGATTTGGTCATGGATTTGAAACTATTTGATTCTAAATCAGTTTTTGTGTCAAATTTGATTGGTCCAAATGGTTCTTTCTCATCCTCCAACTACAAGGCTGGTGCTTTTAAGGTTTCCCCATTCATATGCTCTTACAAAGGTATCATTTTGCAACAATATTTGTCATTCTTGTTGGTACTGTATATCATTAATCAGCTCAGCTATTTATTGTTCTTGATTGATAATACAAGTGTAGCAACCTTTGAACAAAAAGGGTCAATCAGTTTCTTAAAATTTTGAAAGATTGTGAACAGTTTTAGCATTTTACCTAATTAATGTGATGGAGAATTGAATTGGGGATTGATTATTGGAATACTTTCAACTGTTTTATAGGTGCTTCTCAAGGTGCTATTAGTTTAGTTGGGCCAGAGAAATATGAGGTGGGAACTTGTTCATATAGATATGATGGATCAAGCACAAACCCTGGTTTGTTTACGGAAAAGAGAGTTCTTGATGCATTTGATGATGAGTATGGTGGTGTTGTAGTAAATCCTGAGAAACTACCATTTGAGGCTAACGTTTTTGCGCCTATCCTTCGGTCCTCTCTTTCGATTTGGAAGACAGAGGTGAAGTGCATTCATATAGTGATACTCTCTTGCTGTTAGAACTTATCCCCAAG